>CAVNYN010288317.1:0-27392 GCA_963692815.1 Nyctanthes arbor-tristis | reverse complement strand
ATCTCAAAATCCTAAACCTACTATGATTTAGTTTTGTTTAATATATATATATGTGTGTGTGTGTGTGTGTGTGTGTGTGTGTGTTGATACGTGGAACACAAAAAACGAAACAGAAAAAGGCAGGAAAAAGGACGACGGAATTTGCACACAATTCACGCACGAGAAACGAAGAAAGTTGCAAAAATAATTCACCAATTTTTTACGTCAATTTTGTGTGAAGGAATTTCGACTTTTATTCGGTGTTCGACTTCTTCACGTGGTGGTTTCTCCAAGTTAATTTTTGGAACGGGTTATGTGATATTTTCCTCATCTCTTGTTATTGATTATTGGGTTCCATATATATTGTTAGATGAGTTATTTGTGGTGCCAAGAATATTGTTCTTGACGGTGTTGCTTGATTGTGGTAGTGTGTGATTACCTCTTGATTTAGGGTAATAATCTTGAGAGGATAAACATTATATTCCCATTATTATTTGGTGATAGTGGAGTTGTCGGTTTGCCCCGTCGATTTTCCCTTCTCATTGGAGGGTTTTACGACTTTAAATAATTCTTGGTGTTATTTAAATTTCCACACATATATTATTACTTTATATATTGATTGTCTATTTTTAATCACACGAGTTTAAAGAAATTAATTAAATTCCCAACATCAATTACAAAACCGAACTTAACAAGATACTAAATTAATCAATATGAAAAATTCAAAAATTATACATGTATTGGATAACTCAAAATTGGAATTAAAGCAAAAAGGGGTGTATTAAATGTTACAGCACTTCACTTCTGACTAAACTCATAGTCTAATATTGAAAGCATTGGGCAACACAATCACCATACATTTTGTCTCCTTCTATGTATAAATTTCACATAGACCTCTTTAATTTAATTAATTAATGGCACAAACTAAAATGTACACACAGACGACGTTAATTTGAGTCAAACTTTAACCCCCACCGTCACACGTGCAGCCTTACTTGGCTTCACATCAAATTTCAACCCTTGACCCAGTTCGGCCGCCGATCAGAAGAACATTTTTTGGGGAGAAAAATGCTATTTATCTCTACTAAATATTGATCTCTACTTGATGTGACAATGATTTGACGCTAAAAGACCAATTAATCAAGTATATTAGTATCAGGCTCACTTTGTTTATCTTACCTTTTAATAATCAGAACATTAGAGATCGATATCGAGTAGAAATGAATAACACATTTCTGTATGTGATTCATTGAACACTATCATGAAACTAAAGCCTTGAAAAACCCTAATAAGATGGTGAAATTCTTTCCTCCTCGGAGTTTCTGATTAATGGAAAATGAAGAGAGGAACAAACTACTGTGGCTGAAAAAGATCAACGAAAATAGGGTATATTGGTCATAGGAGAGGAAGTATATAAATTCGATGGAGGTGTCGAAGAAGAAGAAGAAGAAACAACAGCACCTGAAGGAACTGATGAAGGAGGACGAGGTAGTGGTGGTGGAGTGGCAGTGGCTACAACGGGCTGAGAAGGGGTCGGAGTAGGAGGAGCTTGAGGCAGCTCAGCTACCGATACAGTTCCGGAGGAAAACAAGGCGGCAGCCGCCGCGTTAGTAGTGGCAATGATATTAATATTTGCAGCTTCTCTATACTTACATCTGAGAATCTCAGCCCTTACTACGTTAAGTTCAGCTTGTAAAGTTTGAACCTGTTGTTGCAAAGCTGAAATTGCACCCATGCACCCGTAGACCGGATCTCTTAGCCTAATATTCGCTTCAAAAACTAAACTGTTGGCTGCATCAGGTCTTTGTGGCTCAGGCACCTCCTAAAAGTCCATAGATATAAGAAAAGAATCAGATGGATTTCTTAAAATTCTAATATTCTCTACCTCTCTATTGGAATCCATTGCCATACTCATTGTATCAGAAGCGTAAAATTTCAAATACTTCAAGAGTACTATAGACGCGTATTAGTTCGCCAAAAAATTAAGACAGGTAGATATAAGATTCAAAATAAACCTATATTTATCAATTCTATGTTGGTCAATTTGATACTCTTAGAGTACCAAAGAATTGTTCAAAAAAGGCCAAAAAAATTGAAAAAAAAAAAAGATTGATGTATCGAGGTAGGTATAATTATAGTACTTACCATGAGCATCTTGGAAACATTGCTTGCTCCAAAAACTTTGTGAACAGCAGCAAATTTCTGAGGTTCATGTGGGGAGAAATAAGGAGAAAAAGGGCATTCTTCTGCACATTTTCGTCTCAAAAATTTACAGGCGGCACAAGGGGTGATTGTGTTCAAAGTAGTTCCGGCCAGAGGACCCAACATATGTCTCCTTCTCATGTTCACTGCTGAATCACTATTCTCTTGGCCTGTCATCAAATTCTTCTCAATATTCTCATCAAATCCTTCCCTGAAAGAACAAAAAAAAGTCAAAAATCATAACCAAAAACAAAAGTTCATTTACTTGCCGTCGGATCTGCTTACCTTGATATGGACATACAAGCTTGAAGCTGAATCTTGAACCCTCAGAAGGAGAGGAAAAGAAAGAAAGAACAAGGGGCTTAAAAGAAGGGAGTTTCTTCAGAAGAAACAAACAAGACTATGATGAATGAAATAAATACTAGGTACTTAATTAGGGGTTGCTTTTAAGACAAATTAAGAGATTAATGATCAAGAACAGAGATGGAGATCATTTGTTTCAGATTGAATATTAACACACATACATAAATGTGGGGGGAGAGAGAGAGAGATGTTTCAGATTGAATATTAACACACATACATAAATGTGGGGGGAGAGAGAGAGAGAGAGGAATGCCAGCAGTTTGAAGGTTTGCCCACGTGTGAGAGATTGCAGAAATTGACTTTTGAGAGCAACCAAACTGACTTTGCTTCACACGTTGAATAGAATATTAGGAATGGCAAATGGTTTTACATTTTCAACTTGGGAAGGTTTTGTCATTTATTTCAAAGTTCCAAGGTTACAAGCAATTGAAGATTGCTTTCACGTATGACTAACTATTTTTGGGTGGGTTCATCGAATTTCTCTATATCCACCAATTTCATGTCGGTACCTCATGTTTTGGTAAGAGGCCCAATTTACGGGTGTGGCAGATTTTCTTCAATTTTTTTTTTAATTACATACAAAGCGAAGATAGGAGAGGAGAGGAAGTTTAGAGGAGAGGTGTGTTATTCAAACTTGTGTTATTTACTCAAAAATTTGAACTGTCAACTGTCATTACAATACAAATCAAACCACCATATTTTCTTTATAATTTGCTTCAACTAGAAATCATTAAAAAGTTAAAAAAATGTGGGAGATCTCTCAACGACTCACATTTAGGGTTCGTTTGATGAGTTACTCACCCACCAAAAAAAAAAACCCTAACAAAAAAATAAAAAAATTAAAAAAAATTGTTTAGTCATAAATTAAAGTTGACTTTTCAACACATTTGCCATGATGTTGAAATTTAAAACCTGTCCTTGTATAATCAAAACTCAACTTCCTAGTATGGGAGATATTTATGTCATTTTGAAATAAAAGAATCCTCTTCTTCTTTTTGGTTAAGAAAAACTCAAATGAACATATATACTCTTGTTTGGGCACATACGTCTCAAGATAACTCAGTCTTCACGAGATTTTAAATAAGGGACTTGTCTTAATGATAAAGACACTCCCTCGCCGAGTTATTCGATTCAGGGTTAAGGCACTATCTCCTCACCTACAATCCCAAAATTGTACTACAAGTAAAAAGGGAGAAAATTACATGAGTATCTCTAGACTTATTTAAACTCTCCTCTCCAACTTTTAGGTATGGACAAGTAGACATTCAACCATTAGAAGTGCCACTCACTAAAATTACACATTCCAATATTATTTTACTGTTAGTCATCATTTATTTATTATTACTATTTTATTTAATTAATAAAAGAAAAACAATTTGATCAATCAACATTAGATAAAAATTAAATAATAACGAAAGTCATGTCCTTAATTATCTTGCAATATAAACCATAATATTGATATTTCAACCAAATCTTGTATTTCACAAAGTGGTTATGAAGTTAAATGATTAGTTAATCCCACATCAACAACTTTTACATCAAACATGTCAAATTTGTTAAGATCCTTTTCACAAAACCAAAATCTTTCATATCAAATTTAAACTCTATACGTTTTAATTTTAACATTATTACAAAGTGTGTCAACAACTAAACCAATTGATCACATATCACAGATCAAAAAAAAAAAAAAAAAAAAAAAGGAAAGAAAATAAGATGGAACATTATAGGTATCTCGTAATATTCGCAATTAATGATCTAATTCACGGCTTGTTCTTTTCCTTTTTTTTTTCTTTTCTTTTCTTTCTTGCTTTCTTTCCTTTTATTTTATTTATTTATTTTATTATTATTATTTTTGTTTGGGGTTGGGAGGACGGCTTGTTCTTTAGTTGTAGCTACTTTTTATGAGTTTTTTCTTTTTCTTTTTCTTTAAATGGTAGAGAAATAGTGACAGATTATAAGAAAATGTAAAAATTGTATAAAGGATGTATAGACTATATATAGTTGCTATTGAAGTTTAACTTATTGAACCCTTCTTTTCAGAAGAAATGTACAAGGGGCATGCATTGATTATTATTATTATTTTTATATAATTGGGGAAACTTCGGCAGGAGTATAGGCTCGAATACAGAATCTTGCCTTGATAAGGACTGCTCTTTAAAATTCAAAGATGACATTAAAAAAGCTAAATCTTTTAATCTATTGTCTTAATTAAAGTTTCAAATATTATGGAGACTATACAAGGGTAAAAAAAAAAATATATATATATATATATATATAATCCTCGGCCTTTTTTATTATCAAAACATGGAGGCAAATTAAAAAGAAGAAGAAGAATTAAAAAAACAAAAATGTTGGTCAAAATTATCATGCAGAAAACAATTTTAACAGATTAAGGGAGATAACTCAAGTATTTAAGAGCACCCAGAGTCCTGGGTTCGATTTTATATTGTTAACACCTCCTCTAAATTCTCCTAATTGTATGAAAAAAAACACACTACAAGAAATGTCACCTGCAGCGATGACAATTTCCGACGACACTGAAAATCGTCGCTATAGCTTCGGCTAGTCGCCGCAGTAGGCTAACCCCTGTAGCGGCGACAAAATCATATCGCCGCTATAGGTTCACTCTACAGTGGCGACGTCAGATGTCGCCGCTACAGGTTGTGGTTATAGCGGCGACAACATTATATCTATAGCGGCGACATGAAAAGTCGTCGCTATACGGTTGGCAGGAAGACTTTCCCGCCTTTGTGGAGGCCTATACCAATGACTTCTCGTTGTTGTACATACTATGTTCGTTGCTATTATTGTAATAATTTATATACTATATATTTTAAATGTAAACAATGAAATGAAAATCACTTTAGCTCACTTGATGAAAGGCTTGGAGTGTGAAGGGGAGCTCTCGGGTTCGAGCCTTGACACAGGCAAAATAATGCCTCAATTAAGTAAGGTGGTGGCGGGTCGGGTCAAATATTTTTTGTGGCCCAAAATCGTGGGGTATAGCGGAGATATAGACGTCGTCGCTACAGGGTCTGTAGCGACGAATGCCTCAATTAAATAAGGTGGTGGCGGGTCGGGTCAAATATTTTTTGTGGCCCAAAATCGTGGGGTATAGCGGAGATATAGACGTCGTCGCTACAGGGTCTGTAGTCGTCGCTATAAGGCAACTGGTACGGGCCAATAGTAACAACATAGTCATCGCTAAAAGTCGCCGTTGTAGGTCTATAGCGGCGACAATGTCTCCACTATTGGCGACATTTCTTGTAATGACAAATAAATTATCATTTTCCAATTAAAATGACGAACCAAATTTAGTAAATTCATGTTTTTTCATAGTTGTATATCTATATATATAGGGAAAAGAAACTACTTTGGTTTCCAATTTTAGTTCAATTTTTTTTTTTTACTTGTGATTAAATATAATGAATATGATATAAAATAAAAAAATCGATTTATTGGTAGAAAAAAGTATATGCAATAAAAAGTGTTCGGTATTTGTGTATAATTATGTACCGTACGTCCACCCATCCATGCATGATACATGCCATGACCGAAAGAATTGAAAAAGAGAGAGTATGAGGAGAGAGAAGAAGAATTAGGCTTAGGTGATGGACGGTTTAGGACACGCCAAAATTTTGAAGGGAAAGAGAGATAGGAAGTAAGAAAGTTAGAGAATGAGATGTTTGTACGTTGAACAATCTAGTTTTGCGTAGGAAGAGAGTGATAGGATAAAGAAAACATGTGATCGTAATGTTTTTCTTCCTACGGTTGTCTGCATTTTAGCGAGCCATGTTATGTAAGTTTCGTGTTTTCTCTCTTTTGTTTTAGTATTGGTTTTCGTT
Source organism: Nyctanthes arbor-tristis (assembly GCA_963692815.1). Taxonomy (NCBI): domain Eukaryota; kingdom Viridiplantae; phylum Streptophyta; class Magnoliopsida; order Lamiales; family Oleaceae; genus Nyctanthes; species Nyctanthes arbor-tristis. The sequence continues at coordinate 21,003 of CAVNYN010288317.1, read as the reverse complement.
CTACCCTTGTGAATTGTTGCAGGAAAAATTGATTTGTTGGGAAAGAAGTTATTTGGAAAACAAAAATAACAATTTAGTCCTACAATTTGGAATGAGGGCTTGCGTTCGACGCGTCCATAAAAATGATTGACTTCAACTTCAATTTAGCGTGCATTAATGGATTGTCGTTCTTACAACTTTTATTCAACGTGAGGCAAATAATGTTTGTCTACACGACGGCCACTTATGCTATTTTGAATGCTTTTACTTGAAATTGGGACTGATTGTACGCCTTGATTTTTGAGCTAGGTGATGCCTTATGATATAATGAGTGTGTTTACCAAGAATTTAAACTAGTTTTGATAAACCTATTTTGAAGACCAATCTCCAATTTAGATAAAAATGAAAATTAAAAAAAAAAAGGTAAACAAAAGCCTTAAAAGGATAATTATACGATCAAGTAGAATCTCAGGTCTTTACAACTTTTATGGTAATAAACCAACTAATTAGGTTTATACACACGAGATCTCTTTATTTTTTGCTTTAAACATGGCCCAATTTTAGGCCTCTATGTTTTTACAGTTGATGTTCTAAATCGGCAGAGATCTACGAGTCCCATTTTGGCGTCATACATATAACACCTTATGGCACGATACAGCCATGTGGCGTACAATGGGACACGCCATATGGAAAATTACAACCAGACACGCTACATGGCTGTAAGGTGCCACTGAGTGTCATATATATGGCACTAGATCAATTTTAGGAGATCTACACTTTTTTTCCCGTAAAAGAAAGATCTACACACATTTTGGTGAGTAATATATATAGATAGTGAAAATTTTCTAAAACTACTTTCAAGAGGTGTCATTTCATTTGGGTGCACGTCTTATGGATTTAAAAGTTCAAATAGTATATATGCATTTATACACTCATTTATGCTTTATGCTTTATCACCTCAATGCTTAAGAGACACAAGCCTCTATTTTTATTTTTATTTTTTTGGGTTAATTTCACCAAAGGTTCCCAATCTTTGCATTTTCTATCAGTTGGGTTCCTAACCTTTTTTTTCAATGCCGCAAGTCCCTGAGCTATCATAAATTCACTCATAAAATTATTTATGATATTTTTGCCCTTTTAAAATAGAAACAAAAAAAATCTAAAATATAGTAAAAATAATAAAGATAAAAAGGAAAATAAAATTTTCCCACCTACTTAACTAGCTATCCATTCCACCATTATCCCTAGCGTGACCCAAAATGACAATTATATCTGCAATATTTTTCTTTTTGTGGGGAAATCCTTATTTTTTCATATTATTTCTAACAGTAGTGAGGGGACACGTGTAATAAAATTGTGGGTCTTATTTTTTATTACTATAAATAACTATCAGAATTTTTCATTTACGATGAGTTCGAATGCGGGTGGGTAACTAGATAAATGGTGTGAGAAGATCTCGCTAACGTTAGAAATGACAAGAAAAAATAAGTGTTTTACCAAAAAAGAAAAATAGTACATGTATTTGTCATTTTCAGTCAGGTTATGGATATAGGTGTAATGGGTAGATAGCTAGGTGGGAAAATTTTATTTTCCTTTTTTGAATACTACAAGGGGATAGTAAGGGTGAGGATTTGAACCCTTGATCAAGGGTGTGAGATTTTCCTTTTTATTTTTATTATTTTTACTATTTTTAAAATTTTTGCTTTATTTAAAAAGGTAAATGTAAAAATTCTCTGGAAATTTCTGACGAAACAGTCGAAGTGTTGGAAATTACCAACGGAAAAAAATTCGTCAGAAATTTTCGACGGCTTTAGTTCGTCGGAAATTTACAACGACATCCACTAGGTCGTCGAAAATTTCGGACGGCTTCCATTTCCTCGGAAATTTCTGACGACATATCTTTTCAGTTGGAAATTTCCGAAGAAAGTCTAAAGCCGTCAGAAATTTCCGACGGACTTTCTTCACCAGAAAGTCCATTTGCGTTGGAAATCTGTTTAAAAATATATTTTAACTCTCCTTTGTAAAATCATGAAAGTTTTCTTTCTTTATAATACTAAATATTGTTATTAAAACTTTTTTTCAATAAGTTTGAGATAAGATTTATTTTTCAATTACGATAATAATTCATCCAATTACTTTATCAATATGCACAATCTATCAATATATAAAAGCAACTTAGTCTCTGTACCTATAGCACCGCATTTTTCCCGCCCAAATTTTGCGGTAAAACTGGTGGTGCAATGAACCTTTTTTTTTATTATTTCCCTTTCCTGAAAACGCTGGCAATCTATCCATTGTGTTCAATCTTCATTTTAATTTGCATTGAAAATTCAGTGTATTTCCCCAATTTTCGAGCCTAATCATCGCACTGATTTTTCATTTCCTTATTTTCTTCTTTTTCTACCGACTTCAATCTTCAATTCAATTTGCACCGAAAATTCAAATTTTTCTTTTCCTTATTTTCTTCTTTTTCTCACTGGAAACGTTGGCAACCTATCTATCGAGTTCAATCTTCAATTCAATTTGACCGAAAATTCATCAAATTTCGCCACTTCAAAACAGAATCTAATCTTCTTAGTCCCCGCTGACAATCTATCTACTAAAAATTCAGCGAACTATTACGGTATTAGCGAAAATCTTCCCTTCAATAGACGTTTCGAAGAAATCTTGGTTTCTTGAGATGTTTTATTTTTATTTTTTATTTTTTCATATAATCACTCTATTGATCAATGTGAAGCGTTTATCTTCTTGATCTCTGAGTGCCCTTATCGTGTTTGTGATTTTGTCTGTGTGGAGAGTGATTTTTAGTTTCGGGCGAGTGTTTGGAATTGCAAGGAATTTAAACATAACTAGAATATCGAGAAACCTACAAAAAAATGGTCATTCATACTGCTCAAAAAGGCAGCAAAACCAGGTCATATAAGAACCAATCACCTATAGATGTCTAAGCAATTCCATACACTGTGACAGTAGAGAAGTCGAGGGAGCAAAACGTGGGACAATCTTATTACGTTGTCAACTCAAGGAAGCAATTCTTTATAATGTAGATGCAATTTTCTCATTTGGTTATGACTTTGTTGCATTTTATTTGATTTCTGATAATGATAGTTTGGCATGTTTGCTGAGATTGACGATGCTTGCTTTAAGATAAATGGTGACTTGATAAGTTCAATATAATTTAGTATGATCACGAGTGTTTTGGGATTAGTTTTAGTGCATCATTTACAAATATAATATTCAGAGAAGTCTCTGGAAATTTATTAGTCATATTATACTATTTCAATTTCAATATTATTTCAATTATTTATCAAATATGTCATACATATTGGAAGTTTGCCGATGCATTTGATCCCTACTTTTTTTTCCCATTTAATTCCTGCTTCTTTCCTATAATTTCAGATGTCACTCTGAATTCTAAGTGAAAGTGATTTTGTTGGCTATTGCAGTTGAAACTGATTTCTCATTCCTGTTGGCATATAAACTAAAGGAATACCTTCAGGTTTATATTTCTGATTTTAATTTCTAGGATACTTACATAGATTGTTGCAAATTTTTTAATTCAAGATCCCACACAATTTGCTGTTGTTGCAGTTCCAATTGAAGCTGTTGATGATTCAGGTGCAAGCTTGCAGCCCCTGTCTGCTACAAGTAAATATTTATGTTGAATTTCATGATTTTATGTAGATGTTGAGGCATGATATCATGAAAGTAGATGTAATATTAAATCTTGCATACCTATGCAGGTTTCAGAATTTTGGCCCTGACAAAGATAATCACAGCCTCGAATATGGAGTAGATATATCTTGCAAGATGAATAAAGTAATAAAAGAGAAATTTTGGTCAGAAATGCTAATTGATGTCATATTTTGCTTTCATGGTTCAGTCTGCAATTCTACTAATTTCTGACCAAGAAATCAGAGATCATCTTTTGTCCAAGCACTGAATACTGATTTACAAACTTTTTTTTCTTTTTTTCTTTTTTTTAGGCTAATATTTTTTGGAATTCATTTCCTAGAATTCTTTGCTTTGTTATGGTTTTTATGCAAATCATTTCCTAGAATGCTTTGTTGGAATACTTTTTAATTTTTTGGTTTGAGATGATTAATTTTGTCAAGTAGTTTATGATACCTTGGCCATTAAATCGAGTATTCGGTAGAATTTCCACGAAGTACAGAAATATGACATGGCAGATTGAAGCAAACACAAGGCACATTGAATCACTTAATTTCTTGTCCTATAAATTATTTTGTATCTGTGGATATCATAGTCGCCATTCTCTCCTCATTTTCCAATGATTTATGATGACTGTTATGTTCTGTAAGTTCCCAATAAATTAGTACTCATGATAAAAATTGAATTATCTAAGTTAATTTAATATTTTGATGTGGCACCAGTCTTGAAGTTCATGGTACTGGTGGATTTAAGTCCGCGAGTGGATTTCGGTATGGATTCATGGAAATCTTTTGTAGGCTTGAGTTTCTTGACTTCAACAGAAAAGATTTGGCCATTGACAAAGAGTTCATTAGTAAACGATAGGTCCAATGGGAAGGTAACACTAATGGAGAAATAAAAATCAATGAAATCCAAATCTTCCTATGGGTGGATTCTATAGGACAACAATATGCTTCTCCAAGATCATAGGAGCGAAATTCTGGGACTTACTAGTTTGGCTTGGAGAAGATCGATGGGGATTTTTAAACAAGCAATAGAAGGTTTCTTGTGTGGTGAAAAAATCACTCTTGAGAGTAATTGGTTCATTTTGTATCAATTTGTTTTATGTTTTGATGTAATAATACATGCTAATTAATGAAATTTATATCAATTCCAAGAATATGGATTTTTTAACATTTTATCATTTATGTTTAGTACATATAAATTTAATAACTCTACTAATTCTTATTGCACTATCAACTTTATTTAAAAAAAATGCCGTGTACGGGTGTAATAGTAGAAGTAAATGTGGCGTTTTAAGGAATTTTTCAAGAGTTTAGATTAGATTACTTACTTATATTCCTTTTTTACCCTTTTTTGGATCATTTTTATATAATTATAAGCTTTTCACCTTTTCTTATTGTATCATTTATTGATATAAATTCAATAGTAGCAATTGTTCAACTTCTTATAACTTAAATTGTTTTGAATTATTCTTCTCGTGTAACGCACGGGTGAATGACTAGTGTTCCATAATATAAATATACATTAGTTTTTAGACTGTAAAAAATATATAGAAGATATGTTAACTTTTTGTACAAACTAGAAGATATGTTTAACTGATATATAGCAAGTGAAATTTTGTTCTAAATTTAAAAACATTACAGAAAATTAAAAGTGTTATTAACATTCAACAACCCTTAGATATAAAATAGAAAATGATTTATATTTTTGTATTCATAATTAAAAGTACAAACTACAGTTAGAAAAAAAAAAAGAAAAATTTTTGTGGTTAATGTTCGCATACATGACCCCGTACACTTGTCTTATGAAAAGGCTGATTCCATGCACTCGAATATTTTTCCGCAATTCATTTGTTAAATATATATATATATATATATATATATAATATGAAATAAATTTTAATACTAATATGTTTACCCAATGAAAAAAATATATATAAATTTTAATCTTTTTATCGGTTATTTTGTGGTTAATGTTTAAAACAATATTTGTAAATAAAATTTTTTTATTAACTTTATTAGTTTAAAAAATTCACATAAATTACATTCTTGCTAAATATAATCCAATAAATTTTAGTAAACCCTCTTTTATTATTTTTAGTTTTAATTAAACAATGAATATATAAATGTAGAAAACCAGGGGCAAAACATTTATTAATGACATACACAAGTAAATTTAGAGTATAAATGACATATTTAATATAATAAAGTTTAATGAAATAATAAATAATGTATAAGTCTAATGTTTAAAATAGAAAATTCATCATTTTAAAATAACAAAATTACTAGAAGATACTTTATATAAATTTTGGAGCAACACATTCACAAGAATATACAATATCCTGGTGGTTGGGGCCTTACTTCCCAACCCCTAGGTCCAAGGTTTGAATCTTCCGTTGGCAATTCTTGAAAAGGATTAATTCGCGGTTTGGTCCGTTTGGGCTTGAGTTTTGGGTCAAGATTAGTACAATGTACTGTTCACGGTTAGGACAAATTTTTTTATTTATTATTTTTCTAATGTCCATCAGAAAGTTCCGACGGAGATAAATTCGTCGGAAATTTTCCGACGGACGATGACTGCCATTGGAACTTTTCGATGGATATGGCCATCAAAATAACTATCAGAATTTGTCATTTATGATGAGTTCAAATGTGGGTGGGTAACTAGATAGATAGTGTGAAAAGATCTCGTTGATGTTAGAAATGATAGGTATTTGTTAGCTAAGTGGGAAAAATTTTATTTTCCTTTTTATTTTTATTATTTTTACTATTTTTAAAATTTTTTTGCTTTATTTAAAAAGGTAGGGGTAAAAATGTCATAAATGATTAAATGAGTGAATTTTTAAAAGTTAAGGACCTACAGCGTTGAAAAAAATTAGGGACCTAACTGATAGAAATTGAAAAGTTTGTGGAACATTTGTGAAATTAACCATTTTTTTTTTTCAGAATTCACTATCTTACTCCAAGAAAGTCCGTTTCAATTGTCTAACACTTTTAGAAATTAACCGTAGCCTAGCCCAATTTGTTAGTATCGTATTTTCTTCTTCATTGCAATTTGTATACTGGAAGTGTTCTACTAGTTTGTAGCATTTGAAACTCGAGTTTTGGTAAGAAAACAAATCTGGTTCCTATTTAAGAACCAGATATGTTGATTTGGCACACAGTCAACGCCACAATGGACAAGTAATGGGCTCGCCCCTCCAAATTTCAGAACCCCAAATCCATGTTCCAAACCCGATTCAGAGACTCCCATTTTCCCCATTGGATTTCAAGAAATTCCTCTCTACTACAACTCAAGATTCTCAAGATTTTTGTTTTGTTTTTTTTTTTTTTGAAGAAGAAGACTGCTTATTTTCTCTCTCTATTTCTTGGAAAGCCTGTCTATATATATATATATATATATATATATATATAACCATAAAAGCTCCCTCCTTGTCACTGCAATTTCTTACGATGGGGAATTATATTTCCTGCACTTTGTCATCGTCGCCAGCCAAGAACTCGAGGACGAGCAGGGATGTAAAAGTTTTTTTTCCAGCTGGTGAAATCTAGCAATTCTACGAGCCCTTTAAAGTTGTTGAACTCATGCTTGAAATACCAAACTGTGTTCCTCGTGAAGGCCTTATTCCTATAAATCCTCATTTTCTCTCAAGAAAGAAAAAAAAAATGTCAATGCCCCTTTACATCTTCTATGCCGTCGCGTTCTTGCTGGTCACAGTTTGTTGGGCTCAGGGGTTCGACGTCTTCGTGGGTCACAGTGGGCGAGGTCTTTGGGCAAGGTTTGTGGGTCAATTCTTCGGCCTCCTCCAGTTGCTGCTCCGACTGCCGGTTGTTCCTCGAACTGCCGGTCGAACATTGGTGATGTGCCGATTTGGGGGGGGGAGTTCACTATACAATTCGCCAATGTGGGGGTGTTGGGAAGAGTCAGATGAGGTATTTTTGAAAATTGGGGGGTTCTGATTAATTTGATGTGGCCAGCCCATTTTCTTTTCCACTCTGCCGCGTAAGCGGATTTGGTTCCAATTTCCAGATCTGTTTTCTTAGAAAGGGCCTTTGAAACTCCATGCATTAACTTCTAAAATCAAGTGTCAACATCTATGTTAATTTTTCGAGCTAGTTGTTGATGCTTTTATGGTTAAGAATCATGGTGGGCCTTTTATCGAATCACATGAGGGGTTTGGACGACCTTTACCTTTTTATTCCAACCAAAAAAAAAAAAAAGATAACTTGTTAAATAATTCTGATGTTTATTATTTATTTGCAAACTTACAATATTGGAACAGTAATGAAGGATAATCTGATACGTTTTTAGATAATATGTAGATGGATGCTTCTGGATAAATATATAAGATACAACATATAGTTCACCCAAAATTTTTAGTCCTGAATTGAGAATAAATGTTGGCAGTTTATTATGTTGAGATTCATTTGTTCATATTTTAACTCAATTAAGTAGGTTATTTATCTCGATAATCGAGATTGGTGGAGGTCGTGAGCAGCAACATTGATATATTTCAAGATAAGTATATTAGCTTAGACCATTGTATCACCTTAATCCTATAGCATGACCAATTGCGAGAATTAAGGTTCCTTATGACTGACTGTATACAGTTTGACTAAATCTGTCTTGCTTGGGTTCTATTTTGAAGTGATCTCTAAGAAGTCTGATATGTTATGACTGAGGTTGTAATTAATAATTTAGTCAATATGCTCTATATGTTTGGAACCGAAGGAAAATGAAATTAAGAGTAAAGTGATCTGCTTAATTATATTTGTGCAAGTATGATTTCGACTAAATGTCCAATTGTGTTACTAAAAATACATTGTTCTGATATATATTCTTGAATCAAATTTTTAAATTTATATTTTTAACTAGATTCTTGGTTAATTATTAATTTAATATTTTTGGGCCATATATATCTACAGTGTTAGGTTGTTTTTGTTAAATGTGTGTAACATACAAATATACTCAAAATATCAAATTAATTGTTAACTAAGAATCTAACCCCCCAAAAAATACCAATTAAACATATGATTTAAGAATATATATATATATATATATATATCTGAACAATGTATTTTCAAAGACACAATTGGATATTTAGCCAAAGTAATATCAATTAAATACAAATAACAGAATCTGATATTGGTAACGTAACGTGTGAATATATGAAAGTTAAAAATAAAATAAGAAAAAAGAATGATGACAAAATTGTGTTAAATTCGAAAAGTTAGTGATGCAGAGTAAACTGACCCAAAATTTATTCCCATTTTACCCTTTGTTGACGTTTCATTTAATGGAAAGTTTTACGGACTGGACAAAATGCGTGATTTATGAAAAATTGGAGACCAAAAAGAGGGAAAATAAAGATTGAGGACAAAATTGTGTCGAGGTTAAAAAATTGGTAAAAATATGGGGGAAAACAAAGAATAAGGGTAAAATTGTAGAAAAGTTCAAATTTTAGGGACCAAAAGTGAAAATTGCCCTAAAAATGGATGATTTTGTCGAAGATTTGAAATAATGATATTTATCTAGACCGGAATGAGTCTCTATTTTTAGTTAGAATTTTCTCATTGGATGATGAATTGATGGATATCTCTATATATTTATGATTATCCACACATCCTCCAATCTAAAAATACTAACTAAACTGGAGATTAGTTCAGATAAATATCACTACTAGAACGTGTTGATAAACTTATAATCACTGTAACACTTATTCAAACTATAAAAATAATATATATATATATGACATATAATTTTCACTTGTAGTTTACTACTCTCTACTATATAACAAGAGTGATAATAAGATTGAGGAGAAGCGCCCATCTTTGTCCACTTTTTGATTTTCCAACAATGCCATTTGCATTTTCTCCTTTTTTTTTTTTCCCAAAATGCCACTGGCGAGTCTTATGTAGTTTCTCCCTTCTTTATGTGGATCATAAATTTCTCTTCTAGAATGTTCATAGGTTCTCTCAGTCCAGCGCTCGCTTTTCCTCTCTTCCCAAGCGATTCGGCCACAAAATTGATTATTTCTCCATTTTCTCCCCTCAGTTCTAGAGTTAAAAAAATGTTTATAACAGCATAAATGATGAAATTGCAGAAACCCATATTTTTGAAGCTCTTAGTTCAAACAAAAAAGAACTAGGAACTGTGTTTATAATTTGTCGAGTTTGTGGTTAGGGTGTTCGATTTTGGGTTTTGGGATGTTTGATTTTGTGGGTATGTACTCCTCCTTCAGTCCATTAGAGTTTGCATTCTTTAAAGGGTTGCTGGATAATCTTTTCCTTCTTGACATTGCCTGCAGCAGTAGAAACTATTGTAAGCTATGAACCAATATTTGGTTCATAGTTCTTGGAAAAGTTGTTTAGTAATAGAGATTTTTATTTAACATGTTGAACCTAAGGAAGATGCAAACATCTTAAGAAATAGTAATGTTACCTCTTTAATTTGAATGGAGAGATCGGAAGAGAATAATAACCTCTTAATCAACAAATGTTTACATGCTTTAAGAATTGCAAATTTTCAGGTCCATGTAATTTCAAGAATTTCCCTTATTTAAACAGTGTAAGGGTGTGCAATGCAAAGCTTTTAGGTCTTAATATATTGTATTTGATTGTAACAATTTTTTTTTAGTGGACTGGTTTGCTGCATGTAAGGTGTGCCCTGCAAAGCTTTTAGCTCTTAAAATATTGTATTGTCCTAAATTTTTTAATGGACTTTTCGTTGATTTCTTGAACAAATTTCACATTGTAAGAAATTAGGTTTTATGTTTTTGCTATTAGGAGTGCTTTTGAAATCTTTTTAGTTGTTGACATGACAATTATTCTTATTGAAGTTTTTACCTTGTTTTCTAAACAGTGCATTCTTAATTCTAATAGGACCAAAAACCAGTAATGATAGCGGGAGATTATTGAAGAAACATATACACTATGGTCCCTCTATATGTGGGGGCCACACAATTAACCCAATAATCTCCTACTACGTGTGCGTATGGCTGGATAATCCCACAATAAATGAAAGGAGTAAATAAGGGGGTACTAGAGTAACTGTACATGTGACTCAAAAAATAAAGAACTAAGCTAAACTATACACCCCTAACCGAAGGAAAACCATGACGGCCATCTGTAGAATTCCACGGGCCACTGAAGGCAGATAATAAACCCATACTCTGTGTAATCCCGTCTGGTCCAACCGTCAGAAGCAAGAGCATCAACAACCTGATTGCCCTCGTGGAAAATGTGTGAGAGGCCGTCTCTGTCAAAGTGCAGCTGCTGCCGAATGCGCCGAATAATGATATGAAGATTCCAAGGACCGTCTACGTAAAGAATGCATTGGATAGCGACCGCAGAATCAGCTTTAACCCATAAATCTGAGATACCAAGCGACCTGGCCAGTAAAATACCATCAAGGATAGCGTGAAGCACTACTACAAAATACCACAATAAGGGTTGGTTGTATTAATGATTAGGCATCGGTTTTAAAGCGATGCCTATAGAAGCGACGTATATTGTAAAGGTATACGCGTCGGTTGTTGGGCGACGCCTAAAAATCACAATAGGCGTCAGTTGTTTCAAAAACACCGACGCTTAAAGTTAATTTTAAAAGTAAATAAATAAATAAAATAAACAATAGGCGTCGGTTGTAGTGTTACAACCGACGCCATTGTATACTAACTACAACCGACGCCTAAAGTCAATTTAAAAAAAAAAAACCACACATGTGCAAGAGAGATTGATTCTAGTAATACCCACATATTCCTTCCACAATTTCATCAATTTCAAGACCACAAAACGCAAAGAACACTTAAAAGCAACTAAAAATCCAGAACATTTCAAAAATTCATCTTCTTAATATGCAAACAAAGAAACGCAAAAAATCTCATGCGTAAACACATAGAGTCCCAGAAAAGAAACCAAAAAAATAAAAAGAAAAACCAAAAACATAATTCTAAACAAGTATCTAATTTGAAAGCAAATGTCCATATATTATTATACGTGCATTTTCTTCTATGGGTATTTACACAAAGTTATATACATATATAATATAATAGAAAAATGATTTGGAGAGTGAAAAAGAGAAGTGGGTTTCAAAAGGTAAAGTGTGTGAAATTTAACTTACCTAGATAAAAGGCTGAAAAGCTATCCCCAACCATAAAATGAAACGATGAAAGAAGAAGATAGAATAATACACGCATGTGGGGCTATAAATAATAGCCATATTACATTGGGCGTCGGTTCCATTGTCTTGCAAATTCAAATTCATTTGAATTGAATACGAATTTCGGTGTGAAGTTGCATGACAATGGACGTCAGTTCCACGATTGTCATTTTCAAAAATTTTAAAATTTCAAATATTTCAAAAATTTTGAAATTGAAGACAATGGGCATCGGTTCCACGAGGAACCGACGTACATTGTCATACATATTCAAAATTTAAATTTTTTAATATGACATTAGGCGTCGGTTCCTAAATTTTTTAATATGACATTGGTTGTCGGTTCCTCTAGAAACCGACGCCCATTGTCATACAATAGGCGTCGGTTTCTCGAGGAACCGACTCCTATTTTTTAGCAGCTGTAATACATGTCGGTTTCTAGTAGAAAGCGACGTGTATTGTGTTGTCGAGATCTCAAAAATGCCACCGCCTTTTCTTTTGTTCGTCGATTTTTGAGCAAACCGACGTGTATTCCCATTTTTATTGTCTTTTCTGTTGTAGTGAAGCTCAGTTTCCAAAATCATACAATGCTCATAATCACCAGAAAAGGTATAAACACATCGCTCCCTAGAGTCCCTGAATACCACCTCCACCAGCTCTCCCATCAACAACACATCCATTTGTTCACCTTGTGAGATCCCACAGATGGTCTCTACCAAAAAACTAAAACAGGAGAGAAATGAGAGGGAGAGGAAATAGAAATGCTAAACCTGGAAACCAGATCAGTGTCCCTTCTCTAGTGCGTGAAGCGAAGTGCTCTGCCAATTGGAAGAAAAGATATAGCCTGCTGTACACACCAGATAATCCTCCTAGCATCAACAGCTATACCTCTGTATTTCACATCATTCTGCGCTGTCCACAAGAACCAAAACACAAAAAGCTGCACGATGATGCAAATGTGCCCCCGTCTGACTGCGTGTCTAGAAACCGCCATATCTGAAAACGATACTGAATAACATTAGACACAGGATGAGAAACCTGGAAGATATAGGAGAAATGCTGCCGCACTCTTTTAGCCATCAGGCTGCCAATGAAAACATGCTCCAGTTTCTCCTCCTCAGAGCAACACTAACTACGTGAAGGCATCTGCACATGAATAAGACCCTGCCACAGTCTCCAATAGAAGAAAGGCACCGTCACAGGAATGGTCTAACCCCAGAAATCATCATATGCTAATGGTCTAGTACAAGGCTGTCTAACTAGCTCCTAACCGAACCTAGTAGTAAAGCTGCCATCAAGAGTGGGCTGCCACAGTATTTGATCCAAACTCATAGTATCTAATGGCACCCCTGCAATACGTAATGTCATATGCAGAGGCACTGCCCCCATAAGCTTGCCCAAATCCTAACCAGTGTCATAAAAAAACTCACAAACTCTGGCTGTAGAACGAGTATGAGAGGGCAACTGTAATGCAAGTGAAGAGTTTTCCATCCAGCAGTCATGCCAAAAAAATATCTGACCCCCGCCAAGCTCCCAAAAATTTTGAGGGTCAGCCTGAGAACATGCAGCCAGAAGTATACTCCAACCACGAGACGCTAAATAAGACGGCTGAATCTGTGAAGGATGATGTTCCCTGCAATATTTGAACTCCTTTCTTTGTTAGAATATATTGAATATCAATATTTCTTGTATACATGTTTATTTCTTTGTCATTCATTGACAGACAATGTTTCTTGCTCGTTATATAATATTTTTATTTGTTTTCTTTTACGTGCATTAGGAAAATAAGATGTAAGTTCCACTAAATTGATCAAGATAATTACAAACGCGAAATTGGCGACACGTGCAATGCGCGTGCCGCTACTGGTTTTAAAATAAAAGAATAGTAAAAGTTGATATAGAGGTCCAAACAACTCTCAACGGCTGAAAACATTCATATGCCATGGTAGCAAACGTGTTTGATCCAACATGTCGTCATGCTTCGGGAAGTGCCTATCTGTCCAAACTGGCTGTCGAACACCAAAATAGAAATTACGCATGCGTTCCTTTTTTTTTCCGCTTCCTCATGAATATGTTCACTTATTTATTATAAGATCGGAAGAGCGTCGTGTAGGTACTTAACTTTTTTATTTAATAAATACTTGGATGTTATCGCAGAGAAATCTCAAATATGATGTGTTATGCATGCGCCTGTCACCATTATGATGGCAGATATTTTTGGGATTATATCATTTCTTTGTTGGCGTATCAAGATACATTTTTTTTTTCTAATTTTTTTTTGGGACATTCAAATGAAATGATATGAAATAATTTATTTATGAAACACTGAAAATAAATAGCAAATCTCAAGAACGAAAGATCATTTGTGAATTAATAAAAACTACTAATTTAATTTCTTAATATCTTCAAATATTTCTGAGTTCTAAAGCTATTAATTAATAGAAAAGGACAGAATGATGCATTCCTTTACTAAATATATATGTGCGTGTGTGTGTGTATACATGCTGTATATTTTCTAACTACTCAGTTGTTAGGGCGTTATAATACAGTTTTATAGTTGGTGCAAAGAAGCTTCTAATGTGATATTTTTATGTTCATATCCAGAAACCAAGAAAATATTGCTAAATAAAATTTAAATTCTGTGACATGATATTAATATGTGACCGGAGATCTCTTTGGTTTCGAGAAATTCTCATACAAGTGTTAAATTAGAAAATATTACTTTGATTGCTATTTATTGTTCGAAAAATAAAAAATTCTAGCATCATTATTAAATTTATCTATTTTTATGTTAAGCGTATGCTAGATTAGACATGATATATAGTACGAACGTACCAAAATTTGTCAACTCTCCGGTGTACCTAATCCAACACACCGCCGAATATTGATCGAGTACATAAATCTCAGCTCTCAGCTCATGAGACCGGAATTGAAAGAAAGATACATAGAAAAAGAGGAGTTACCAACTTCATAAGAACATCTGATCAAAATGGCAAAAGACATGAAAATATAAGCAATTATTCATCCACATAAGGTTATATATTATACAAGCATACCGGCCATACTATATATGCTGATATCAGTAACTTCCTATAGAGCTATATATAATACTAAGATCAATTAACAGTATAAATTCATGCAAATTCTCCAAGCAAAAGCTTGATTATCTTCGAAGAGCAAGGTCGTGAACCAGCATTCGATCTTCGCCGAGCACTAAAGCATAAAGAAGTATCAACAGGCTCCTCAGCATGAACATAGTCATCTTCATCTATCCTAGAATGTACTGACATCCTTGGACTCAAAAATCCCTGCTGCGCTTCTCCTGAAATGGGAGCATTAAACGGAGATGAAGGAATAGAGCGCGATGACCATGGGGACAAGGACGAAGAAGAGGACGAGGAGGAAGGGGAATGCAGAACATTGCTTTTCTTAACACTTCTCTTGGGCAAAAAGGATTGTATCAGATTGGATTTGACATGAACTTTCGAGGGGTTTTTTGAATTGGAAAGGAAAGAAGGTGGGGGTGTTAGAGGAGGAAGAGGCCGAGTTTCACGGAACTTGATCTTAGGCGTCCCGGGCTGTGATTCCCACAAGAATGGAACTCCCACGGATGAATTCCGATAATAGACTTCGAAACAATCGTCAGTATCGATTGATAGATCTTGGGATAAATTCCGGGAAGAGAATTTCTCTTCTGGCCTAATCTTGATGGATTTCATCGGAAGATCTTCTGTAACGCTGCTAGACATTTTTCTTGGATTTTAGGGTTCTTGTAAATTAGGGGTTTATGCTTTCTTCAAACAACTTGAAGGAGGAGGAGGAGGAGAAGAAGAAGAAGAAGAAGAAGAAGAAGAAGAAGAAGAAGAAGAAGAAGAAGGTCAAAAAAAAAGGTATAGGAATATGACAAGAAATTCAAAAGGATGTGATCATATGTAAGATTTGATAAAGACTTTGTAGGCTTTGAAAGAGCAAGGCTAACATCCAAAATATGACTTGCTAACTCCCAAAAGTGAGCATTATTGTTTGGTTACATATATATATATATATATATATATATTTAAATTCCCAATACATACCTAATCTATTTTATAGTAGTACTATTTCTTGAATCACTTCATTTGTAAGATTAATGTGGTCAATTAATTATTATGAAATAAAGAAATAAATATGATTAATTGATTCTAAGGATTTGAGAGTTGAAATTTGATTTATAATTAACGGTGTTCACGTTCATAAAGGATTGACAAATTTTTAAAAATAATAATCAAATCAACTTTAACATGCAATGCTCATTCAAAGAAATAAAAGAATTCTCTAACAATGTGAACTTCATTAATGTCATTATAATTTTTATTTTCAACCAAGATCAACCAGTATATTAAACAAATTTATCCCAACTATAATATATGACAACACAAAAGTAGTACAAACCGTCCAAAAAACACATTAAGACCAAAAAATGTACATATATAAACAATTACGTATTTACGTTTCTACTATTTCTATCTCAAGGCAAAAACTGAATAGAATGCATATTGAGGCACAAACCAGTAGATATCTTCAAAGTGAAGCGCATTTAAATGCTTGTATCACTCAAAGAGAATCACTTTGAAGTACCTTTATAGCCCCCGTTATAGAAATTTAAGGTTGTCCGCACACGATTGCTAACTAATATTGTGTTATTCTTTGTTAATTTTTGCATCACAAGATGGTGCGATCGCTTGTATCACTTTTTTCTTTCAGTTCTAGTTCAGACTGATATTTGTTCAATATAAATCTTACTATGAAATTTCAAACAAAAAGGGAGGGGAAAAAAGATTGGGGGGATAATCTATATATATCTTTCTTCAATATTTTCTTTTCATGCCCTACGCCATATATAAAAATTAATTTTTCATGTAAATAACCAAGACCCCATGTTTTAAATTCCAAAAGGGTTTTAGAAATGAAGAAGAATCTTAATCTTCAATAGATAAAGGAATTTCGAATTCCAAACACTGCGTTTATATATAATTACATATATATACAGAAAAGGATTCATTACTTACCACTGTAAAATAAATCTTATTGCAGGAACCATATGGATTATAGATACATGGCCGAGGAAACTTTACCCTACGCTTAAGGCTAGATCACTTGCAATCTCATGGATCACATGTTAAACTTTCATTTGGCGACCTTTTTTTTTTTTTTTTTTTTGGCATCTAAATCCAAGATCGGGCAGGCAAATTAAGTTGACTTTTTAATAGAATATAATGTGTCAAAAGAACTTGGGTAGTTTTTAGTTTAATTATACCTAAAGCACTGATCATTGTACGAACATTAAAGTAATACTATAAATTGTAGATAAGTAATAATAAAGTATGTAAACATGAAATGTATATGATACTAAGACTTGGATTTCATCTTAAGAGGGGTAGTCTTAAGCGCTTATGTGATGGCTACTTATTTAGTATTTAATTATCTAATGTGAGATTCATCTCATGACAAACAGATCGAATTGCTTATTTGAGCATAATAGACTCTGATACCATATAGACTACGAAGGTGCAAGAACAAGTTAGAGAGAAGAAACAGCAGACGGATTGAAGTAGATGAGGGGAAAGATTATTATATATATTTACAAGTAAACACTACCTATACAAAGTAAATGATCCTATCAAATCTCATCTATATACACAGAATAAATGACCTTATCAAATCACAGTTATACAAAGTAAACAATTATACTGTCAAATCACAATTAGTAGTAATGAGAATATTTACAAAAATTATGAAATACAATATTTGATTTTATTTGATATGCCTAATATGCCTCCTGGAGATGGCTGGTGTATACACACCAATCTTGGCCAGGAAGGAAGAAAGATCCATGCAAGGCCTTGGTAAGTGCATTTGCTATTAGTTGGAAGATGAGAAGTTGGAAACACTTAAGTCTCCTGCTTGAACTTTTTGATGTACAAAGTGAAAACTAATGATAGCAAGCTGATGTTTCATCTGAGAATGGAACATTGACCTGGCTACCATCGATTGTTTCTTAGAACTGGTTATGACCAAGAAACACAATAATATAAGCTCCAATAGACGACCTATCCTATATATACATTACCACCCCAGTTAGCATCGGAGAAAATATGAAGAGATAAAGGAGAAATTTTTTGAATCTATAGAACCATGAGGCTTGTATTTGATTCTAAACACCTATCTACACCCCATGATATTGTGTGACGGAGACAGAGGAACAAGCTGCTATATATATTTTATAAGCAAAGCATTGTACTCAAAAGCCATAGAACTGCATATGGGTTGGTAAGGATTTATCTAAACACTCGATAAAGGATGAATAAAAGTGGGTTCAGAGGGGTTGGTGGGTGGTGGCATGGATTTTTTATAGGAAAATAGAATATTTTTTCAGATCTATCCACTTTGGCTGTATGGGAGTATCAAAAGGCACACGTTTCTAATTTTTTGTTGAGTTTATGTTTGGTGTAAGGTTTGAACCACGGGTAATGAAGCAACCAAAAACTCTCAATTTTCCTAATTTTGGTGGATGGTTAAACAATTTTACATAGGAGAGATCTTAAGATATACGGCGGTGTTAAATGCATATGGACAAAAGGAGTTTGGAATGGATGCATAGTGTAAGAGACTTAAGACTCTTTTCAACAATGTGTTGATGTCATCGTTCAGAATAACTATTGTGGTGGTGTAGTGAGAAGAGTGATTCCATTGTTTTACAATTTGCACAAGTGACATTATCAAGTGAAATTTTGT
The DNA here is from genome assembly GCA_963692815.1 of Nyctanthes arbor-tristis. NCBI lineage: Eukaryota > Viridiplantae > Streptophyta > Magnoliopsida > Lamiales > Oleaceae > Nyctanthes > Nyctanthes arbor-tristis. Next base: position 2,418 of record CAVNYN010288317.1, on the reverse strand, counting down.
ATTTTGATGTTTATGCAGAAATTAATAATTTTTTGTCAGATGTGCAACTTGTAAAAAAAAATTATAGAGGGAATTAGTACGTATAGTCCTTGTAGAAAATGTTTTCCAATGAGTTATGTGACTTGGCAATTTGGCCAAATATAATGTTAAATTTTAGTCTTTACCTTTATAGAAAACTATCAAACACATAAACCGATTTTTTAACAGAACCAAATTATCATTTTTTATTTTTTTTATTTATTTCCCATTTACTAATTTTTGGTTTAGTTTAAAATTTCGAGAGTACATATTATTCATTTTACTCAACTAGACATTCTTTTCTCATTATAATTCAAAACTATAATTAGAATTGATCACCCACTAAATTTAAATAGTTGAGCATATAGAACTACACCCTCATTAGCGATTGCATGTATGACCATAAACAACCGAATGGGTCAATTCTCATCCGGTCGATGTTCTTCTTATGTTGAAGCATATATACGGTATGATAAGTAGAATTTGTCTTTTATTATATATACAACAGCATGATAATTCTTTTAAATAGTAGCTAATTGTCAAATTTCAACCTAATGCAACAATTTTAATTGATTAATTTCTTGTTGGTTAGTGATTCATACCACTTTACTTGAAACACTTTCCGACAATATTTTTTTTTTTTTTGGGAGGAAACAATTTCTTCATTAAGAAATCAACCAATGTCAAGATACAAAGAAATGAATATTCGGAATACTCTCAAACCAAAGATGACTCACTTGAGAGGAAATCACGTAATGCACTAAGTTATATATGCAAGTACATTATCCACCGGTGGAATATGTTTACATTTTGATTCATGAGAATTGGAATACGTCGATATATAGGTGCTAACGTGCTCATGTACTCCGGTTCTCTAACTCCATGCACAACTCAAAGGGCATCGACGCGAGCCTCATCCACTGTCATGATATTCCTCTTGACAAGAAGACGAAGGCCTAGCCGGCAAGCTAAAGCTTCAGCTTCTTTCACTGAGCATCGCCTAATCAATCATATCGCGAAGGCCCCAATCTCTTCCGATGATTCTGCATGACAACGCCTCCCAAACCGACTGCCTCCATGCCCACAGCCCCATCAGTTGCGAAGAAAGCTCCATCCGTTGGCGAAACACGTTTCGGCTATTGATGGCACCAAAAATTGTAATATGCCTAGTATATGTTAATACTTTCACAAGCAATCATTCATGTATTAAATATAGGATTGAGTTGCATGCCTTTTGCATGATCATGAACCTTTGTTCTTCTCTTAGTGGCGTCATGGTAAATGCAATTGGTCTAAGTGCAATATTTTGGAATTCCAAATCACTATGGGGTAACTTTCTATTTTGGAGTTTAACTATTATTCTTGTATTGCAAATGATAGTAATTAACATAATTAAATGACTTACAACGAAGCCTAACATTAAATCTGAGATTTCAAGAAGTGAAATGTGGACGCAATGTGCCTCCATTGCCCTGTCCAACCATTCTCAGGCAATGATATATGCTTCAATTTCACATTTATGGTCATTTTTTGTAGTCCTCCGTTTGATTTCGATATTGGATCTTCGTGAAGTCCAACTTTTATTTGTTTTATATATGTGTTAATTGTATAATCTTGTCTCTACTAAAAGAAGCATTTGTAAATTGTAACATATATTGTTCAACAGTAGAATTCACTTGGGAGGGTTTTTGTTAGTTCCTTAGAAATAGTCATAATTTGATACTTTGTTATGTGTGGGGAAAATTTTGCCTATAGGTTTGTTGTTGGAAATTAGTGATAATCACAAATTGATATCTCTCCCACATATGCACAATCGTAGCTGTGGACAATCCTGCATATAGTGGTTTGGACTTCTACAACTGTGGCAGATTCCATAATTGGTTCCCAAGCTCACCGCATTGTACAAATACATCGCATCGGCCACCTACATTATTGGAAGTATCAGACAAAAATGCGCTTAAATTTGACTTCTAATATATTTCAATAATCAATTATGTGCTAATTGAACTCTATAAGGATAAGTTGTCCTAAGTATAAATTTGACCTCTATTGCAGTTTCCCTTGTTGTATACAGATCGCTTTAACAAGGGGGGAAATTTGTTTGCTTCAAATTTGACTACGTGTGCCTTGATATTAGATATTCAATTCTCGCTTCAAACAGACCTTTAATTACATCAATACATACATAGTCAGTATGCACGATAAATTTAATGATACATGCTCCAAATACCATAATCAAATCAAATAAGCTATACCATAAGCATACAAACTTAATCAGCCTACCGCACAAGCATACAAACTTCATTATAACCCAGCAGTTATACCATATAATAAGCTTATTTTCACAATCAATAACCTTTTTCATTGTAAATTTGTAATAATATTTACCGCGGGGGGGGG
>CAVNYN010288316.1:31833-61224 GCA_963692815.1 Nyctanthes arbor-tristis | reverse complement strand
ATTATAAGTCATTTTATGATAGTTGAAATGTTAGTTCACTTTTATACTCTTATTTAATGTGCATGATTATCAACAAAATAAAACTTTTAAATTGAAATAAGTAGTAAGTTAAAAGATATGTTAGTAAAATATTTTTAACTTTTACATTTCTAAAAACATTGATTGAGTTTTCTTTAATCCTAGTAAAAAATAAATTTGCTATCCGATAATGCTGTTAGTGCTGATGAGATCAGTTCAAATGCATCCTAGGAAATTCATTGAGTCGGATTATTTATTTATTTTAATGAAATAAATTACAATCCTTTTAATGAATTCCAGATAAAATGCCACATCCTAAACATGCCAGTTTGTGTCCTTTCATGCTACAAGTTAGTAATGCACTATGCACAAGCAGAGATTAGTCGTCTTATAGGACCAGACTACTTGAATCTTAAAAGAGTATTCCAGCCTTCCCGTTCTTCACTTTCATGCTTTCTGTTTTACCTTACTCCTTGTCAGTGGTTTGCTTGTTCTTTAACATAACAATTGCTAGAAATTAATCATAATGTTTTTGCATGCTTAAAAACTTACTGATAAACTAGTTACCTGTAAGTAAACCTTCCCATCTTTGCCTCGCCATAATGATTCCTGTTGCATTACTAGTATGGGGATATGTGGTTCAAGTGGCTAAACCAACCCTTCCTGTAAATGTGAAATTAAGCAACTTTGAACCCTTTTTTTTGTTTTTGTTTTTATTTTTATTTTTATTTTTATTTTTATTTATTTTTTTTTTTGGGGGGGGGGGGACCCCTGTCCAGACATCTTTGGAATTACACATTTACCTGAGCTCAGCCAAAGATGCATTTGCTGTCTTCTTTGAGATCTGATGTAATAATTCCGTCGTGGTATACCAATTGCAGGAACAAATTCTCGAAACAGATGTCGCAATGGACAAGCTCAAGAAAAATCTGAGATTAATCTGGAAATACTTCTTAAGCTGTGATGATTCATTAACATAAAAAGACCTTGGTCCTGAAGTTTGTGACTGTAATATTCCAAAGTGCTCCTTCTGCAACATGCTTTTCCATGAGGCTGCCAATCTGATTAATGTGATGCGGAGTTGTAACTTCTCCTAGCAAAAAGGATCTAGCATCATCTTCTTGCGGGGTCAGGGACTCAAATCTGACTGAATGTGTATCAATATTTCTTTGTAATGTTTCTGTCATTATTAAAATGAATAGTTGCAAGTTAAGAGTGTGATTTCATGGCCTAGTGTTCTTAAGCAAACCACATTTCAAAACTTAGCACCTTTTTCAAAGCATGCAGAAATCCATGATTTTTCTGCACTTTCAGTTATATATATGTCTTGTAATTTTTGGATTAGGTTGTTCAAGACAATTTTAGTGCACATCGTTTTGTTGTTCAATTAATCCAGTGTTTTAATCTTAGCAAAAGAAATAAGTCATTGGAGAGGAAAGAGTTGACTCAGGGAAGACGCCAAGAGAAAGAATGTAGTTTTTCCTCCGACGAGGTACTCCCTTTTGAATCTTGTCAATTAGTGCATTCACTAGGATTAAACTAACCAGTTTGTCACTTTATGCCATTTCATTTCGGTGGTTTGGAGATAAAAAGGCACTTCGTTTTCAAGCGAATCTGTAGTTTGCTATTCCATTATCGGTGATATTGAGGATCAAATCACTAAGAAACGTTGTTAAATAAGAAATACTCTTTAGCTAGTTAAACGCGGTACACATCTAAAATGTTAAGGGGGCGGTTATGTGTAGTATTATTAGTTTAAAACTCACGTATTCACTTCTGAAATGCCTTTTGTTAAAAAGAAGTTTTTTTGACTGAAAAGCTATACCTAGTAACTATCTCCATGAAACGAGTATATACCATATTAAAGCTTAAGGCTTAAGCTGAATTCTTGTCCTTAACGCTGCTTCTTTTCTATAGAAGAAAGAACTTCCCTATATTAACGCTTGCACATATATTTCTTCTCTCAGGATGGTATTCCCACACTTCTGTAGCTAAAATTTTTCACAGCAGAGGTTGGGAAAAGAAATCTCAAGTGGGTTGAGAGGCGTTAAAGCATCAGATACTCTGCAAATACCATCTTATCAATCTTTTTGTTGATCGCGCTAATGTTGGTCATGTTCATAACACGCCTAATCAAGAATCGAAAACGTACAGAAAAGCCTGTTCCTTGCGAAGAGAGCGCCTCTGCATGTCCAGGCCTTTACAGATTCTCCATGGCTGAGATCAAGAATGTCATCAACTCTGACAGTGGAAGAAGGTACCTCGGAAACGGCAGTACCGGGCACAATTATGTCGGAATGTTGCCTAGCGGACAACTTGTGGCGATCAAGCAGTTGCATGTGCTGAAATCCCCCAGTCATTTCGCACAGGAAATCGATTGTATTTCAAGAGTCCGGCATCCTAACCTTGTGTGTCTCATTGGCTACTGCATCGACGACGGCGAACAATATTTAGTCTATGAATATTGTTCAAATGGAAATCTTGCTCAAAATCTTTTCAGTTTGTAACTTTTAACTCTCCTTTCATTTATATGTTCCTGTGTTCATGTGCTATGCGAATCTTGTCATGATCAATTTATCTGCATTCAGGAAAAAGCGCAGTTTTAACTTGGGAAAGAAGGGTTAAAATCTTGCGGGACAGCGCGTTTGTGCTGAGATACCTTCATAATCATGTGGATGGCTGCCTGGTTCACAGAGCTATCATGGTGCTGCCTCTGATGTTTAGACACGACTGAGAAATCTTTCTTTTCCGCTGATTATTTATTGCGTTTTGCAGCTGCATAACATTCTGTTGACTGCTGATTTGGAGCCAAAGCTATCTGATTTCGGGTTGGCTAAATTGACTGAATGGAAGGGGGAGGAGATAGTATTACGCGGAGTTCTTCCAATTGCCATAGGTTATATGGATCCAGAATATATGACCAATGCCAGATTAACTAGCTTCAGTGATATCTACAGTTTCGGGATAGTTATCCTGCAAGTTTTATCTGGAAGAGGGTTAGAACTTGATCTAGAAGCAAGGGAACGGCTCACAAGGAAGGTAACTCTCTAACACAAACTGCAAGCACACGCGCACTGATCAATGCCCAAAAAGGATTATTGATTCTTCAAAAATATGCAGGCGAAGGACGTAAATATGGGGAAACGTCCATTGACAGATTTTCTGGACCCGAGGCTGAATGGAAATGTGAGCACTGCAGATTTTGCATCCATACTACAAATTGCAGTACTATGTGTAGCTTCGTCGAGCAGAGGGCGCCCAACAATGGACGTGGTTTTCGATGAGCTTGAGAAGGCTTGGCAAAACACTAAAACCGAAATGGTCCTTCTCCTGTAAATGTACCTTCAACTTCTTGTACACTTGAAAGTTGAAATGGCTCCCAAGATCATGCTCATTCTGATAAACAGGAAGACAACAGCTCAACAAAGAGATATATACAAGTTTTATCAGTTCTAAAGAAATATGTCTTTATATTGTTGGTCTGAAGGAGAATTTACATGCATGTTCCAATTGTTATCTACCTCAATAAGCATGTAACTATGAGAATAATATTGAATCTCCTGTAAAGAGAATGTTTTTGTTTAACCATCCACTTTATTACTATCTTCATCTTCTGAATCAACTTACTAGCATAAGAAGAATGTCACCGGAGAGGAAAAAGTTGACCTACAAGTTCAGGAAGACGCCAACAGAAAGAATGTAGTTTTAATTTTCCCTCGACGAGGTATCCCTTTTTGAATCTTGTCGATCAGTACATTCACTAGGATCGAAATGACTAAGGGTCCGTTTGTTTCCAATTATAAGAGCCTTAGTTATAATAGCAATTATTTTTTTCCTGACAAACACAAGACACAGTCACAGAAATGGCATTGAGTTTTGAAATACATTTTTCTTTATTGCAAATAATGGGCCCTCTAGCATTTAGGGTCAAAAGGTCGCAGAAATGGCATTGGTTTCGAAATATATTTTTCTTTATTGCAAATAATGGGCCCTCAAGCATTCAGACTAAAAACACTGGCCTGCTTTTGCTATTTTAAAAAGAAGCTGGCCCGCCTTTCAAAAAAAAAAGATGGACACATCTCAATTCCCCGTTGCTTTTCAATGAAGTAATAATTACTATTTATAAAACTATATATTATAAACGATACCAAACAGACCCTAATTTGTCACTTTATGCTATTTGATTTGATTTGGATGGTGCGAAGGTAAATAGGCACTCGGTTTTCAAGTGAATTTGTACATCGGTGATATTGAGGATCAAATCACTAACTACTAAGAAATATAGGTAGATAAGAATTTATTGTTTTAATTGTTAATCATCTTTATGCACCTAAAAGATTAGAGGAGATTTTGATCATGGGGAAACGTCCATTGACAGATATTCTGGACTGGAGGCTGAATGGAAATGTGAGCATTGCAGATTCTGAATCGATACTAAAAATTGCAGTACTATGTGTATCCAAGTCAGGCAGAAAGCGCCCAACGTTAGACTTGGTTTTCAATGACCTTGACAAAGCTTGGCAAGACACCAAAACCTAAACAGCCCATCTACAGTAAATGTACATTTAAGATATTGTGCATTTGAAAAGGCTCCCAAGATCATGCTAATTCTAATAAACAGGAAGACAACAGCTCAACAGAGAGAGAGAGAGAGAGTTCTAAAGAAGTATCCGTCTTTATATTGTTAGTCTGAAGGAGAATTCACGTGCAATGTTCCAACTATTATCTACCACGATGAGCATGTAACTATCAGATTAACATTGAATCTCCTGTAAAGGGAATGTTTTGTTTAACCATCCACGTTATTACCATCTTCATCTTCTGAGTTAAGCTCGACTCTGGAGATCATATTTAGGATACTCTTGGTGGCTTGGCCAACAGCATGAGAAGTCTTCTTTGCTGCCCCGGCAACAACTGGTTTCAGTGAGATGGTTGGCAAGTTTGCTCTCTCCTGAATCATTGCTGTTACAGAAATTAGTTATAAACTTATAATCCATTCAGTAAAGAGAGATAATAAAGTGAAAGGGCTCTTTAAGAAGTCATACACATTGTCTGTTCACGAGCAAGGGAACCTATTTGTCGAATTCCAGCTTCTGCAGCTTGCACTGCTTGAGCAGATTTGTTGACCCCATCTGCTATTTCTTGGCTACGTACAACATTTAGTACATCAATCTCTAGCAATTTCAACTAGATTTTATGCCCAAAAAAGAAGAGGACACAGCGACAGTTTGCTAGATTGGAGTTGTATATTATTATCAGTATCTTCTTTCCCTCTTGTTTTTATCTCTAATGGATGGTGTGAAATCAGAGTATTAAAACACAGCTTCCATTAGCATCTCCCAAACTCCATTGCAAGAAAATTGGTGAACTCTCAAGTACAGTTGGAGATCCACATAATATAGTTTCTTCCAATATAGGAAGGGATAGTTTCATTAAATCAACTATTGCTCGTTGATAGTACAAGGCTGAGAGCCCCCAAACTAGAGTTGTCTTTTAAGATTTTGTCGAGAGAGAAGATGTTCAATGGAGCTTTCTTTTCGCTAACAATTAGCATTTTATTCTTCCTCTTTCTGGCATGATCAAAGCCACCTATGAGCCTGATATGAAAATAATGTGTCATAATATATTTGTTACCTCAAGTCGTTCAATTCTAGAGTGAGATCACTAATTTCCATGCCAGAAAGTCTGATTGCAGCCATAGTGCTGGGAAGCTCCTCACGAGCAGTATCAGCCAATTTTGAAAGAGAGATTGCTGCCCTTCCCATTGCCTGCAACACATAGAAATAAGTCATTATAGCCACATCTCGGAGATAAGAAAATATGAAAATCATCAGAGAGTTGAAAACACAAATTGCACTTAAATCCAAATGCATATGGAAGGTATCTAAAATCAATCAAATCAATGCAAGGTTAAAGCATTTTTAAAGACAATAATCATAATCACATTGGATTCGATTCACTCAATTTAGATATCATTCAGCTAGCTTTTACATTGTAATAATTTTATTTATCTGAATCTGATTTCTCCAGTTTGGAACAAACCCAAAAACAAAAATAAATAGGAAATTGATTTCAGTACCATGAGAAAAATCGAAAATTTTAACTTGCAGCAAAAAAGGTACAAAGATTGAAAAATAAATTCAGAAAGACTTACACATAACGTGAGCGCAGCTGCAACGACTAAGCTCGTAAACGCAACCGACGTCTGCTTGTATCATCAATCCCAAAATTAAGTAAAAATAACTCACAGAAAAAATATCAAACATGGAAAATGTGAAACGATTCAATTTTCAGAAATAGAAATTTAAACGAAGAAGGGTGATTTCTACCGTGCAAGCAATGAATGCCAGTAGAAGGAAAGCTTTATCACTCAAGCTCAATTTGGGAGCTGGAATTATATTAATAGGAACACTGGGGCTTCTCATTTCAAAGTTCAAGGATTCATTTTGTGATTGTGAATCCAAAAAAACGTCGGCGCTTTGAGAGGAATCTGGAGACGCTGCCGTTTTGGCATCGGAATCCCCTGACAACGAATTTAGTGAACAGAAAACTGTGGAGCAGAAGCAGCGGGAACGGGGCTTGAGCCCTAACCCTAGCCCGACTCTGACTAACTTCGATCTGAACGGCGGCGTTTTGAGTTTTCGGTGAGTTGGGAGAAGAAATGGTTTCGGAGTCAGTTGCAGGCAACTCATGACTCGACAGTCGACGAACGCTACCTCGGAAACACAGAAAAATTATGGCGGAACCAGAGGACAAGTCTTGATGCACAAGGTACAATTTCTTCAGCTTATAATTATTAAAATAATAATTAAAAAAAAATTTGTATACCCGTCAAATAAAATTTATACATAACAAGAAAATATTTAACCATTTCTAACACATATTGAAGATTTCTTAGTAATTAAATTAATCATCAATCTATCTAAAATTTATTAGTAATTAAAAAAGACTTATTTTGTTATTTATTCTTACGTATTAGAATTATTATTATCCATTAATTTAAAAAAAAAAAAGGAAAATAGGGACGACTTCAAATTGGAAGATGTTCCAGTTCTATGGAGAAGTTGCTAGCACGTTTAGCTAATTAGATTTTTTCTTTAGTATTAAAGAGTAAATAAATCTTTGCCTATTTTTGTAAATTTAATAGTCAATGGTAAGCTATTAGTTCATACTTCATGTTGTTGTTGTTGTTATTATTATTATATTATTATTATTTTGCCCCTATTCAAGATGATAACTAATAGAACCAATTATACACGAGACTTGCATACATCTCATATGTGTGTGTATAGTGGCTATATTAACACCATGTTTTTTATTTACAATACACAATATAATTTCATTAAATTTCAAATTTTTACATTTACATCATTAACTCATTTCTGTCATATTTTTTATTTTTAATCTTTTATTAATAGTAGTATAATATTTTGATTTTAAAAACTTCGATGCTAGAAATTTCTAATTTTTTAAATAAATACAAAAATAATATCTTTATAAAGTAGAACTACATATTTTCCTACATTTGAAATACAAAAGCAAAAAAAAAAAATATTTTGAACATATACCCAATATTAATAATATGAAATGATAATTAAACGAAGAACTAGAGAAAAAATATGGCAAAAACTGTTAGAAACATAAATATTACAAATAATAAAGATTGTGATTTTTCATTTTAATAAAAATGTGATATAGATATAAAAAAAAATGTAGTGTGTGTGTGTGTGTATATATATATAGATAGTAAGTTATTAACTACTCATTTTCTCTCATTTTATTTGTATATATAAATAAAATCAGATTTTATTTGTATATATAAATAAAATCAGAAAAAGAAAATTATCAAAATGGATCCCAACGAAACATGGGGTCCGACGTTAATAAACTTGGAAGGAGGAGGGGGCAAAAAAGTGGTGGGCGTGTCCATTGAAATCTCCCCCTTTTTCTCCGGAGTGGATTGAGAAAAAATTCAAAGGAAAATTCTCCATCCACCCCAAATGCTTCTTCTCCCCCATAAACTTGCCGTCTCTCTTCTTCTTCCTCTACATATGATTTCCCTCTCCAGATTTTCACCCTTTCTTGCCATTTTCATTGGGGTCCTTCATTTTCTCCTGAACTTGGAGGACCCTCATGCACCCTTCTTCTTCTTCTTCTTCTAACTCTGCACAATGATAATGGCATGCATCTCTTCACCTTTTCTTTTCTCCTAAGACAAGGGATTCTCTCTCTCCCTCTCTCTCTGCATCTTTCCTCCTCCTCATCTTCTTCTTCCTTGGCTTCCGTTCTTTTCAGGGATTTTCAGATCTCTGGGATTCAGATTCCGTTAAAAAGCGCCAAGAAATGAGAATGAGATGCTTCCCGTGTTTCCGATTCAAGAAACTATGCAGCAAAAAGAAACATCTGCCGGAAGCTCAGGCCAGAGAGATCATTCCTCCAACCCCACCTGGTAATTCCATTCCTGTATTGTGATCATCTTGCATTGCAAATGTAAACAAGGAGCCTAAATGAAAAAACAACGTTAACGATGGTGTCTTCTTCTTTTCAGTGAACAACAGCAAACAAATTCCATTAGCTGAGCCCTACAACAACACAGCCGAAGTTCATCCAGTAGAGAATGGAGACGGTGGTGCGTCCAAGATTTTCACTTTTCGTGAACTTGCCACCGCCACAAAGAATTTTCGTCAAGAATGCCTGTTGGAGGAAGGTGGATTCGGACGACTATTTAAGGGGACACTTCAGCCTAGTGGCCAGGTAAATTCAATAAATTTCTTCCCCAGGAAATGAAAACAAAAGGAGATAATCAGAAAGACATGAGACAACCTTAATTTCTGCTAATCTTGAATAGGCTATAGCTGTGAGGCAACTGGACAGGAGCGGGACACTGGCTACCAAGGAGTTTTTAGTCGAGGTTCTGATGCTGAGTCTCCTTCGCCACCAGAATCTGGTTAATCTCATTGGATATTGCGCTGATGGGGATCAGAGGCTTTTGGTATACGAATACATGCCATTGGGGTCTCTAGACGACTACCTATTTGGTATTTCTCTGTATGCAGACCTGTCTTCTTGATTCTAAATGCTAACAAGAAGATGGAATAAACTGTTTTATATAAGACCATCAGTTCTGATATATGTTTATTCTGTCTCTCTTTGTAGACACTGCAACAGAGAGAAAGTCATTAGATTGGTCAGCTAGAATGAAAATAGCCACAGGCGTTGCGGAAGGACTTGAGTATTTACACGAGAAGGCCAATCCCCCTATCATATACCGTGATTTAAAGTCGTTAAATATCCTTTTGGATGAAGAGTTGAACCCTAAACTCGCCGACTATGGGCTTGCCAAGCTTGTGACCAGCGGGAATAAGATGCACGTAACGCCGCGCGTCACGGCAGCTTATGGTTACTCTGCACCGGAGTATGAAAGACAGGGTGATTTGTCATTGAAATCTGATGTATACAGTTTTGGGGTTGTCTTACTCGAACTTATCACAGGGCGTCGAGCCTTTGACAGCGCACGGCCCGTAAATGAACAAAATTTGGTTACTTGGGTATGTATCAGCATGAAAAATTTTCTAATACCTCCAGCATGATGTAGCCCAATGAAAAATCAACATATTGTGGTACAAGCTGATAGTACTAGATTTCGTGTACCAGCATTCACAATTCACTCTTTCACCTAGCAGCATTATCCAACTGATTGAGCATTGTTCATCTGGATGAACAGGCAGAATCCTTTTTCAAAGACCCGAAGAGCTTCCCAGAGATGGCAGATCCGCGCCTTAAACAAGATTTTCCAGTCACAAGCTTGAATCAGGCGGTTGGAGTGGCGGCCATGTGTCTTCAGGAGGATCCCTCAGTCCGTCCCTTTATAGGCGACGTTGTTGCTGCTCTTGGTTTCCTGGCAATGACTCCGCCTGGCGGCACCATGCCTAAACTTCTTTCAGCTCGTATCCCATCCCCATGTCCGAGTGAATACAAGGACAGAGACAGCGAGTATGGGGATTGCTCCGAAGGTTCACATCAAGACGAAGAAACCACGTCCTTACAGAAAGGTACAATAGAACCAAAACAATGGGAGTCTCAAGATGCACCTTGCTCAAGAGCAAATGGCTCAAGCTATGACGATAATGATGAAATTTTAACTGAAGGCACACATTCACGTTATGCTAGCGTTGCAGGATCTCAAGGTGGAAATGTAAGTCCACTAAATTATGACAATACAAAACTCAGAGTAAGATTCAAGGATGAAAATGGCAATATATATTCTGCAGATGAAGATTATAAACCCAGTAATGACGGGGATCAAAATCTTCGCTAGCATCAACATTTTTAGACATATTTAGAAATTGTTCATCGTTAGAATTTCTTCTTTGGTTTGGTGATTTTGTCTCCCAATATCGCTGTAACCAGAGTAATCCTCTTTCAAAAAAATTTATGTACTGAAAATAGTTTTGGGATTGAACTTACCGTGTCCTGTTAGCTCTTGCCTCTTTATAATGATTTATTATTTATGTAGGCTCGCGTTATAGAATTGTTCTTTAGAATGGACTAGGTAGGCTTTTTTACCTCGAGCATAGTTTTCAGAACTGATCCAGTCAAACATGTCAGTAGATTTTACAAATAATGCTATTCATCATCACTGGTGCAGTAGCCAGGTTTTAGATCCTAGGTTAGACCTATCCCATTCATACCCCGCAAATCAATCTTCTTGAGAATCAGTGCCTCAAGAAGCATTAGTATAGATAATGGCATTCAGAGTAGCAAGAAGAAATCCGGTTCTTGAAACAATATAGCTGCTCAAAGGAACTAGCTTTTCCAGAAGAAGATAGTCAACCGAGTAAGGAAAACAAAAATACAATGCATGTCACTAAAAAGTCAGGAGCATCCAAAACAGCGTCTTAAAGAAAACGAACTTGAACGTTTATGCGAGTTTTTAATCTCCGACTTCAGGCTTTCACGTGGGTAGTGTTTGTAGAAGGCTTGAATTGCTCCCACCACTCCATCCTCATTTTCCATTGCGTTTGCCAGCTCTACAGCACGTTCTTTCACCTGCATGTCATGCAATTTGAAAGTAAGTTCTCACAAGCATTATAAATTATATGCCTCAATACCAGCAGATAAGATTGATAGTCCTATACACAGATTCGATTTATCTTCAGAATGCGTTCAAGATGCAGTGTTCATTAATTGGACCCAAGTTTGTTTGTTTAGCATCAGTCAAAAGTCCTGTTGCATTGCTAGTATCTTCTACAAGTGCATTTTTGCGCTTTTTACAATAAGTTGTTCGTGGCAAGAGAAAGTTGGTGCAGAACAGTAAGAAGCCTAGTTATAATGCTTAACCATGTTAACTCTTCCTAATTTTCTCTGACATGAAAGAATTTGGAACTTGGGAGTTCAAATCACTCTCTCAGTTTGGTTTTAAAGACAACACTCAGTGGCAAATTCTGTTATGTGTTTCTCAAATGGCACAGCTAAAGTTTTCTAGGTTTAAATATTTAACAGAGAGACCTAACAAACTGACAAGAATTAAGAACTTAAGCATAATGTTCCCCATACTTCAGTCAAGATTTTAGAACGTCAATAGATCATAGACAAAATATAATTTTCAGCTTTATAAAGATATTGAAGTGTAGAAAAAAATATAACATACCTTCGGATCCAGCATGAACCGTATCGCCTCAACAAACTTTTCAAGGGAAAATTCATCAACAGGGATTGGTGCAGGGCCTACTCCCCTTGCATGAACTCGCTCACCCCAAAATGGTCGGTCTCCAAAGAAAGGTACAACAGTTGTTGGGCACTATACGGTAGAAACGGGAAAACAGGAACAGGCAAGGGAAATTATCAGAAGGTACAAATTGCAAACCAGTTCTTCCAGGGAAGTCATTAGAGTGCATGATAATTACCGCAGCTTTAAGACCAGCAGCAGTTGTTCCAGCACCTCCGTGATGCACCTGGAGAAGTACACAAAATCACGTGGGATTCATGATAGTGAAACCAGAATACATCTACTTGAGAGCATGTTTGGCTAGCTGAACAATAAGTACAAAGCTACTTTCCTTGCTGAACGTATTTACAGAACTTAATTTTGAAGGTATTTCTTACCATATGTAACTTGATCCATTCTAACGTTGATAAACACAAGAAGTTTCTTATTGTAAAAACTTATATTAGTAAACTTGAAAAGCAAGCTTGGCTAAACATGCTTGTATTCATCTGGATGCTTTTAAGAAGTTAATAGTGGTTTACCACAGCAGCACATCGAGCAAACAACCAATCGTGGGGGCAATTATCCAATAAATAAATGAAGTCTTTTTGCTCTTCCACTGACACTGAGAAAAGAAAATCAGGCACGAGGTTTACTACAGTCAAGATATAGTTGAAGCATCAGGGAAAATCCAATATGCAAATAACTTGTGGCTTTTTGCGCCCATAAAGTTCCAAAAGGGTTGACACATACAGTTTCCAAGGCCACCCCAGCCTTTGTTAATGATGCCCCTTTGTTCTGTAATCTCGAGAGCTTTAACAATTATCTTAGTCATCTTTTCTGGCTCTTCGAGAGGCTGTAAAAGACAAGAACTGCAATTATTATCATCACTCTTAAAAAGATCAAGTAATTTATGATGATCCAATTTTCGTGTTCTTTTTTTCTCCTTTTTCATTCTCCCCCCTTTGGCTAAGTGATATTTCTTTACAGGTTGTCAGAAAAGAGCAACACTATCATCTCTGTCAAAAGTAACTGAAAATGAAGGGGCCTGATACAAACTGAAATATCACATTTTCTTGACCAAGTAATGTCTGGTAAGAATAAACTAATAGATTAAGCATTGTTAAAATTTTATGCATCAGACCTTCGATGAAAAATTCATGCACACTCATTTAACGGACATGTTTAAGATATAAGAGAAGAATAAATAATAAGTTTTCAAGTGGAAAGGTTGTGGTGTGCAAATGTGGCACCAAAAAAAAAAAGGTAGAAGTAACCAGAGCATGAAACTTACAAGGCTGCCAAAACCAATATAAATGGGCGCTTTACCATCTTCAAGCCATTTCACAAGTGAATCTAGCGGTTCATAATTCGAAGCAAGGTCTAGGAAACAAAACCCTACAACATCAATTTTAGGTCCCCAGTCTGCAGCCATAAAAATAAGGCTATAAGAATACTAACAATTAGAATGTTGTTTCTGAGAGGCAAATAAATTGTTTGAATAAACAGATAGGAGCTGAATTAGTGATCTGAGATCCATCAATAGATCAAAGTAATCATGTCAAGAAAGAAACATTTAGACCTTCAAGAGAAAAGAAATAACTAGAAATTTATCTTCACCTGGTAACTCTGAAAACTATCCTCACACATATTCTATCATTCCCCATCAATGGGTACGGACTTGGTTAATGTGTTGACCGTGTGTTTGCAAACTCCTTAGTCCTCTTATTTTTTCCTTCTTTTTCATATTTGAATTTCTTCAAACCAATCACATCCACATATCTCGTGGGACCCCTGTACTAATAAATCTCAACCATTCAACTCCACTGATTCTCTCCCTTATTTCACATAAAAATATATCTTTAGGAGTTTGCAAACACCTGCTGAAACACAATCCTATTATTTTCACCGAAGTGGTGAAAATTGATATAATACTCAAACTTACTGGTAAAGAGACTGATTTCTCAGTATTGTTAATTCTTATTTAGGCTTACACTCCATATTATTTCAACATCTTCAGGTGGCTCTGAAATTATTTTTCTAGCATTATATTTACTCAAATCGACATTAACTGAAGCCTCCTTCAATAAAAGCAGAGGAAACTAAACTTTAAAGGAATTGCTAAACGAGGATTTCTCTTTCTCCTCAAGTAAAATGGTTCTCCCACAGTTTCCAAAGAGTTTGAGAGACCAGTGGAGAAACAGAGAGTCAACCGATATGAGCATCTCTTACCGCGTAATTCATGCAGAAACAAGTACCTTGAAAGTGATAGCAGAAACAATCTCTTTTACCAACATAAAATAGTTATTAGAACTTCAACCAAGCTGAATCTGTATAACGTGATAATGGCTGGAAAACGGGGCACAGGTAATAGCAGGAAGCAGTTTGATTACAAATTCAAGCTACACTGGCTATTAACCTTTCCTTAACATCCAAAACGCTCTACATTGAAATTCAAAAAGCAAATGCTGATGGAAGAATTCAAGAATGCAATGCATTGAATTTTGATAGGATGCGACTAAGTTGTGGAAAATGAACTCCTTCCATTCTATTGGTTTCTTACAATTAGAGTACACTAAATGCAGATATTGGGATGGAGAAGTCCAAGTAGATTCAGGCCCAATGACTGTAAAATAAGCTATCTATTCAATCTAGCTTAAAAAGATTAGCACCTAATAGACCCTAATAATAATAGCTCAACCACCATAGCTATTCTATAATAGGAACAGAGGGAACTCACCTTTTGGTTTG
Source organism: Nyctanthes arbor-tristis (assembly GCA_963692815.1). Lineage (NCBI taxonomy): Eukaryota > Viridiplantae > Streptophyta > Magnoliopsida > Lamiales > Oleaceae > Nyctanthes > Nyctanthes arbor-tristis. The sequence goes on along the minus strand of CAVNYN010288316.1, from coordinate 46,748 downwards.
GGAACAAGGTGTGGGCTCCAGATATATCCATAAGGTACGTTTGGGGAATTATGGGAATTACTCAAGTATGTAACAGGCCTTAGCTTAAGTTTCTTCTTCCTGAACTCATTTATCATGTCCCGTATTCCCAGCCATATTAGTGAATCAACAATTTGATACGATAGCTGCGAAGAGAAATCAAGTCCTTTGAACGTAGAATCAACATACATAAATCAATTTTGCAACATGCCAAAATAAAGGATACAAACAAGTAGTAGTATGTGCTCACTCTGTATCCAACTTGTTGCTTAACGCGAGAAAGTGGATGTGCGAACTCATTGGTAGCACTACAGGTAAAGTTGATAGGAAAAAGAATGAGCAAAGATATCACGCATCATAGAAAGACAATTAAATGAAACTTCTCACTGTTCAAACTTATGGCATGAAAATTACCAAAAGCATGTCTGTTGACTTTGAGAATCAAATCTTTTCAACTTTCGTTTTCAACCACACATTCTTTGAAAACTTATTTTTCACATTTCTCCATATTACTTTTTAACCACCCATTCTCCAAAAAATCACTTTTAACAAAAAATCAATTCTCAGAAATCAAAATCATGCATCCACCCTCTTAAAAGTAAAAAGAAAAAAAATAACTCTCGGTTCAGAAACTAAATTAAGAGTGATGCTATTTATCTAGACGGAAGACCGGTCTCCAGTCTAGTTGGCATCACTACATTGGAGGATGAGTTGATATGCATAAATACATGGAGGTCCTTATTTATTCAAGCCAATAAGGATATGACAACTGGATGGGAGGCCGGTCTCTAGTCAAGATAAATAGCATTATTCGTAAATTAACTATTTCCAAACTTCAACCAATTGTGAGATATCTTCATCCTAAACTCACCTATATAATTCTACGTAAGTTTCTTATATGTTACCTTACCAAAGCATCTCCAAAGCAATAATGTCATCATCAGTGGATTTCTTGAGAAATGGCCAAAAATGCATGTGGCCCATTAAATACTTGACATTGTCAAGGGCAACATCGAACTATTCTCCAATCACAACTTTAGACATTGCCCTTGACAATATCTACGATTAATGTAATTTCATCTCTCCAATCACAACTATTCTCTCTCCTTGTTTTTTCTTAAAATCTAATAATAATGTTCCACGTACACGATCAATGGTATTTCAAAAATTCCACAAGAATATAGATGCATAGGTTCAAAAGAACAAAGGCATAGCACTTACGTCCATGGCATTGTGAAAAATATGTGCAGTGGTACATCCAGAGCCTCAGCAACATGGGTATGTCCTAAAAAAAGGCAGGTGCGAACAATCAAGTGAGATACTTCAAAATTCATAAATACATAGAAGATTCAAGGAACCATCTACTTCAAAATGTTCAAATGGCTATTGTGATACGCGCTCAAGAATCAGCAAAACACCACGAACATAAGTTCGATTCAGTGAACTAGAACATAAGCCAAGGCCATTAACTCATATAAGGTATATTTCTTTTCTGATGACATTTGCTTTCGATTACATCATGACTTTAAAAAAAAAAAAAAAGAAGAAGAAGAAGAACCTTATGAGCAGCGAGAAAGAAGCAGAAGATGAATTTGGAAAAGGTTGGCAAGTATGCTATCAGTAAAGGTCCAAACTGATTGTGACACATTATAACAAGGATTTTTAATTATAATACATTTCCAATTTTGAATTCGTGGTATGTAGAACTACCAAAATGTGAAAAGTGTTATTGCTTTTAAACTTTTCACATGAATTTCATCACCATTTACACTTAGGAAAAATAAGTGTCTCCACATGGTATGAATTCAAAATACATTATAACCGAAGTCATGTTATAACTGGTAACTGAACGGACCCTAAAATACTGTTGAATTTTAAGCAGAGGATCACTGTCTTTAAATGTGAATTTAACTCCAGTTTGCACAAATGTAACTGAAAGAGACACACCCCCACCCCCCAAAAAAACCAATCCCACGCAAATGAAAAAAGTTATATAGTCTTACCGTATGCAGGTGGATTGGCAATTATTGCATCTGCCTTGAATGGAACATCTGTGATGGGATCACTGTTTACACAAGCAGGAAGCAAAGAAAATATAATCTCTTTAATTTGCTGGCGTTGAATTTGTATTTCTGAAGGTCCAGATGGTAAGAAGCCTTTATTCTTGACCATGTCTGCGAAATAGAATATGCCCCTGTCAGCGTGTTATATCTACTCCAAGATAGAAGTTGGCGAAAGCAATTACTTCCACATATTTCATAGGACCCATATGCACTATCAAATTTTCACTACTCATCCAATATCTATCTGTAAAACAAATAGAATGATAATGGGGCCCCATTTTTATTACTTAAAACTTTGAAATTAAAATCTGAAGGCGGTGAAAGTGGGTTGGAAGCAGCAACTACAAATTGCTTAACAGCTTTCATAATATCAATTGGGTTTTCTCTCCCAATAGGTACAAAAAGGAACAAATGGTTGATTGTCTATCCTCATCCCCTACAAATTCAATCTCCACACATCATTTCCTTTCGTCCTAATCTTATGGTTGGATTCCACGGCGAAGGCGGTATACCAGTATAATGTAACAAAAAAGCAGGAAAACGATTTTGTCTTAAGATATCTTAACAAAGCAAACAGGAAAAAAATACATTGTTAGCAGTTCTAGTACATGTTTGTGACTATGGCTGTCCAAATGTATCCACATTTGCATTGCCCTTCCACACTGTTTGCTTTTCATTTTTAATGTCAGAAATTATAGGTCAGTATGATAATGAATCTCAGCTCGTGTTACACTGTGGGGTAATTTTATAAATTGGACTTCAGCATGAGCTGAGGTTGCGAGAAATTGATTGACCTAGTCATGAACTATATCTTCCATGAGTTTCTATCTCTACCATGTATAAGAGCCATCTCTACCATGTATGAGAAAGATTCCATCTCTATCATGTATAAGAGCCATAATTGGATGTGTTTATTTTTTTCGTAGTTGATGTTTGGCATATAATTTATCAAAGAAATATAACATTTTATCCCCCAGTTGCATAGAAGAAAAAAATATAATTTTAATACAGTGCTTATTGCTTAAGTATGATAGTTTTCCGTTCCCACTCAAATCCATCGCAAGACATATCATACTCCTGTACAACAATGGTTAACTAGCAGAACACGTGATGTGCATGGGAATATTAGGGAAACATCTGGAGATGCCAAAACAAGGGGCAAGGGAAAATCAATTTCGTTAGCAGGAGGACACAACCTGACAAGAATCCAGTGCTCTGTGTTCAGTTTTAGGGAAAGTTCATTTTTCTCTAATAACATCAAAGCCAAAGTTATGTGTCATCTGTCAGTCTCACAAAATACAAGTCAAGTTCATCCCATGTGACTTCAATACATACCCAGAGGGGATTCTTATGGCTGTTGTCCTCAAATAAAAGTAAATACCGATAGTAACCTGAAATTCCAGGATTATTAGCTAAAAAGAACTAGACATGCATATCAATTCCTAATTTTCTTCTACTTATATACTTCCAAGTTCCAACCCGATGTCGTCATAGCGTCTTCAATTTCTATCACTAACACAGTGCTGGATCTGATTGTTAAATTGCCATAAATAATGTCTCAGAATCCTTCTTAAAACATTCAATGGCTTTCAAGAATATAGTCAGAGCAAAGGGATCTTGCTATAGACCATAACAGGAATTGATTGTCAAAGTATGTGGAGAAAGATTTGATTAGTTAACATAAAAAACGTGCCAAATGAAAATTCTCTATGTAAGTAGCTACATTTTGATCCGATCTTACAAGCAGCTAGGACCTTTGGGTCTCCACCAAGAGCATAGAATTCCAATCCAGAAGACAAAACAAATTCTTTGAAATTTGAGTGAGTGGCTAGTCTTACTCTATGACCATATTCCTGCAAAATCATATTCAAGCCCCCACAAATTATAATTTTATAAATTCATCAATAATCGAATTTCATAAGCAAAATGCTTATAAACTTAAGGAGGGATGGTACAGAAATTATAGCTCCGAGTAAAATTACATAAAACACGAAGAAAATGCTAACATCAGGTGAAGAACACATATAGAGGCAATGTATTGAAAATAAAGATAAAAAATCATGTGGCCCAGGCTTGGAAAAATTAATCAAAGTCCAAAGATATCTAACTGAACAGAACATGAAATAAAGCAAAGAGAATAGGGAAGGAAAAAAAAAGGACTCAACGAAGGAATGGAGAAAACAGCATCAATCAAATAGGCAAACTTTATGATTTTAGAAAAACAATATAAAATGACATCATCCTTTGGTTATCTTTATATACTTCAGATAGATGCTAGGAAACTGATCTTTGAAAATCCATTCATGCTTTATTAGTCAGCTTACAGAAGACCAGTTCCTTCCAACTGCAGCTGTCAAGTTTGAGAAACAAGAAATGGTGAAAATATGGATTAGGAATAGGAACCAATACTATGATAACCGCCCACTATGATATAATTCTGCAGGTACAGTAAACTCATGGGGGTTGTGGTTTACAGATCGATGCAAATAGTAACCAGTCAGACCTGAATAAGTCTTCGCTTCTTGCTCTTAAGTTTCCACAAGTACTAGATTGCGGTTTTTAACTTGAATGTGTTTCAAGATGACCCAAAATAAAGAAAGATCCACGTGTGACAATCTCCAAAATTTAACTCACGTTTTAACATCTCTTGAGCATATTTCCAAAATAGTTATGCTATACTATCAAGCCACATCCATTGTCAGGGTAAAAAAAAAAAAAAAAAATAGCAAATAGTAACAAATAAAGCAGGGGAAATATTTAAGAACACATCAACGAGCCGAGCTAGACAAAGAATTCTTCAGACACAGGAAAGGTACATTTACCTGTAAGCGCTTTCCAATAGCAACAAATGGCTGTACATCTCCCCGTGTTCCAACAATAAGCATAACGATTTGAAGTGGAGGCAATGTTGGAGCAACTTCTTTTTCATCTTCTTCTTTATCTGTATTTCCATTATATCTTACTCCAGTACCAAAATCAAGGCTTTCTGGTTTAATATCTCCTGGAACTTCAAATTGCACAGTTCCATCATCTTTAATTGTGGCATGTCTTTTCAACCATTTGAGCTAAAAAATGCAGATACATTAGAAATCGACATCGTCCAGACTACATGCATTAGGATAATATTTTTTTATTGAGAAAGAGAAACGATTCAGATTTAAAGAATGAAAAACTAGCACAGATAATAAAATACATATGGAAATCGTTTGAGAAACAGAATAGAAAGTCGACAACAAATTTAAATAATAAAATTATTTGACAACTAATTCATGAAAATGTAGATAATAAGACAGAAGATATAGAAACTTTCAGGATAAGATCAATTATTTCCACGTTTGAATAATAGAGTAAATTTTGCATTTACTGATTACTGAACCTAAATTCTCAAATTGTAGCTAACCTTCTTTTTCAGAGGGACCTTCTCATCAAGAAAACTTTTCCCAAGCACATTGAGAGACTGAGTTCCTTTATTTTTCTGAACTCCAGTAGGTTGACTGAATGTGGGGTCTGATTTATCTTCTGACGAATTTTTCAGACATTTGGAATTCTGCCCAGGCAAACCCCTGTCAAAAGATCCTAAGCGGTACCAATCAGATTAAAAAACAAGTGAATGGATTAGCTTATAAAAGTAAGCCACACCAATAAGTAAGGGAAAGTAAAGTCAGGTTAATAAAAATTACATGATTGGATACCAAACTTAAGCCCCCATCAATGAGTTTGCTTCTCAAGTTAAGTTACAGATCTCACAATTTCCCAATCAAGGAGCTGCAGGCCCGAAAATTCTATATTCTCAAAAAGCCGCTTTAAAGCAGGGGAACACTTGCCAGCAGAAGAAGGTTGTCTCGGTGCATAGGAAAGTGTACTGTGGGTTTATGGTCTTTATCATTATTTACTGAAATTCTGTAAACAGCTGATTACATTAGCTATTTGAGATTATTGGCATCTTAAATAGGAGCAGTATTCGTCATAATCAAAGGATCAAAGTTTTATTGTAACACGATTTCAATATTGTTGGTCATAGACATTCTTAGACTGCTTGCCTCTTTATCTTTCTCCTTTGACTCAATTCTACTCCTTCCCAAGATTCAGCCCCTGTTTGATCCTCTTTATCAAAATACATTATAATCCCACATACCACTGATTTGACTACTGAATTGACAACATTTATAACTATAAATTTCAAACTTCTATTAAATATACACCACTCATTTCACCTCTTTATAATTTCTCTTTATAAATCAACTACCATAAATTGAATCAAACAGGCACTCGGCTTCTTACTTTTAAATCAACCATCAACCACTATCTAAATCCATTTCCCATGTGTTGAGCTATGCATGAAAAGTGACAGACCCAAGCAAATCCCAGAAATGCAGGTCCATGAAACCCTGTTGGATGACCAACTATTTTTTTTTTTTTCATCAGAGATTTTTTAATCCAAGAAAATGTAATTTCAAAATTACTACTTACAATCTCCCTTAAACCCAAACTACTCTCATATGAGAGAGCAGTTTACACTGGTTTCCCAACTTTATTGAACATATAATTAATAATAAAAAAATAAAAAAATAATAATAAAAGAAAAACCTCAATAAATTGAAAACTCCAACATACTTTTTCTACATAGTCTGCAACTAAAAGGACGAGAACCCTCTCAGCATATAAATATTTCCCCAACAAAACCCTCACCCCCACAGTTTACAGCACTATTCTGAACTGGAAGTTAAATCAATCACCAACACCTATACATGGATATGCATATCAAGGGTTAATATCTAAAGCATGACGTCCCACACTGTGATTCTATAAGTATGCAGATTTTATCCTAAGAGGAACTTAACCCCTTCTCAGGAAAACCCTAAATCCACCTAGAAAAAGTTCTCAATTATTTTCATTTACCAATGGAAGCAAAAAACAAAAAAGGAAAAGGAAAATGTTAAGTACCTGCGCAGCTGGAACTGGAATTTGTCTTCGCAATCCCCATAACGCCTTCTTTAGCTTTGCATTCATCAATTCTGTCTTTCCGATCTCCATTTTCTCCCACTATTTCCACCTCAAAATCTACGGGCACCTCCGCCATTGAACTCGGTGCAACTGATTCAAGAAAAAACTAAATGAGTGAAGGGAAAACCAACTGAATAAAGGGAATAATGGGCCAGTTTTTTTACTTATTTATTTTGTTTAAAACAGAGTGGTTTGGGAATATTTTGTTCACTGATTCTTCATGCATACAAGCAAGCAAAACAGAACCGTATGACCTGAAAGTAAAAGAAGGTGGGGGTGGAAGGAAAAGTTGACATTCCTTCTTTTTCAAGAACAAATTGCACAAGAAATGTGAAGGCAAGAGACGTTGATTCTCTCTACTTTTTTGCTATTTTTTCAAACTTCAGATTATTTGTGGGTTCTTCGTGACAAAGAGTTGAGAGGGAACACGCAAAAGACACGTTAGAGAGGAAATCCGCGTTGGTAGGCCACCTGCAATTACCAGCTTGGATGCACGTGTACTCACTAAGCGGGAGGGTTCTTGAATCTTGAGCATTTCCATTTACTCTTACCATTTTTCCCCTTTTTTTAATACTTTAATTTTAATTAATCCTCAAAATTTGCTCAGATCTTGCAAATCACTCAGCACTCGAATAAAGGAAACTTTCGAGTTAAAAAAAAAAAAAGAACATAGGAAACTTTCTTTTTGATGTCCAATAATTAAGAACATCTCAAATACGTAGTTGCTTAATTCTCATTATTTATCCAAATTTGAGAAAACTATAATAAAAAGAGTGATAGAAGAATGTGTATTAAAAATGTAAAAAGATTTAAGATATATTATTGTAATTGACTAGTTATCAAATTAAATGACAGATTAGATAAAATTATAATTTAAAAGAATAAAGAGAATCAAACAAGACATTGACTATTTTTAGAGAGGGAAATAAAAATAATATAATATATTGAATGACTCATAAATATCCATAAATGATTATATTGATATTACACTTTTTTATAACACGTGAACATTTTAATTTTATTAAATTAAATATATTTCAACTTTAGTCCTGTTTATATTTGAATCCCCAATTCTTTTACTCACAATTTTATTCTCAATCTTTAATTAATCAACACATTTTGTTTCTAATAACATTTGTGAAGGAAGGTGAAATTTGTAGAAACAAGTGGAGCAACAGCGAGTAACATATATTGCATTTGTGAAACTTTAATTACGCGCAGAATCTTTGACATTTTGGGAGATATGTGTATGTTGATCACTAGTAAGCCCTGTTTGATCCTCTTTATTAAAATACATTGTCGGACTTTGAATTAAAATGATACCGCCAGCTTTCGTATTGAGTGCTTGTGCTAGAAAACTTTACCACACAATTGGACTCGACTAATTGTGCATGAAAGTGTTTCTTTTCTGAAAAAATAAAAAAATAAAAAATTTGATTTAAATATATATTTTTCACTAGTCTCTTCAAGACTCACATGTGCTACTACTTTTGTAGACTATGTTAGAGCATCTCCAATGTATAGTCAATGTCTACCAAAAGTGATTGTCACCTAAGAAAGTTAACAGTGTAATGTGAAAATAGGTCTCCAATGTATCATGTCTTGGCTCAATATAATGCTGACATGTCCATAATTAATGTTAAGAGCATCTCCAATGCAAACGTCTAGTCTTGTAGTGACGTGGATGAGAGATATAGACACATAAATTTATAAATTTCAATTTTCTCTCTCTTCTTTCATTTCTTTCTTACATTTTTGTCTCTTTATTTTCTATTTTTTCTTCACAATATCTTAAAGAAAGTCTAGCGGTAGAAAGTGTCGAGGACATTGTGAAGAAAATATAGAAAATAAAGATAGAAAAAGGTAAGAAAAAAGTGAAAAAAGAAAAAGAAAATTGAAATTTATAAATTTTATGTGTCTATATTTCTCATCCACGTCACCCTGAGACTAGACATTTACATTGAAGATACTCTAACAGTGTCAAAGTTACTGTCTTCTCATCACAGTATGTAATATAGGCTGAATCAGGAAAAAAGGCATTAATGCCTCATCCTCTTGTTCCAAACGCCACCCAACCACGTGCAACTGCTGTTCTATTAACCAAAAAAACCATTAATAGTCATAAATTTTTCTCTTCATTCACCCATCCATCCATATCTATCAACCAAAAAAACCATTAATGGTCATGTATTTTTCTTTTGATTCACCCATCCATCCAAATAGTTCAACCATTACACATATTTGCATCAATTTCTTTTCTTTTTCATTTATAGTGGCGCATCGTAGCACACTGCATCTATTCATTTTTATATCAATCATTTGAAAAAATGATGAAAATTAAGAAATTTAGTAATTGACAGGTACTTATTTGTAAAGATTGATCTGGGAAGATGACGAAAATCAAGAATTCATTAGCTTCAAACAAGGTATTTCTGAAACTAAAATCATCAGAAGGAAAAAGGAAAGAAGAAAAAAAGGAAGGAAAAAAAAGCAGGACGGAGAAGATGAAGAGTTGTCGGCTGATCTTGGTCACCGTTGATCGGTCATCCCTTTGTGTCTCCTTTAAAATCTTTTTAACCAAAATGAATTTTCTGGTAAAATTTTCAAAGATGAGATCGTTGAAAAGGAATGCGGAAATTTTGGTTTTTGAGGGCGGACGAGATTTCCTTGATTTGTCAAAGACGGATTTGGGAGATTAGTTTTTTTATTCCATTTTATTTAAGGAAAATAAATTCCACATTGGCACGACTTAAGTGTAGACATGATGCATTGGAGATGAGTTTATAATGTCATTGTATATCTACTTGACATTTATCTTATGTGGATAGACATCCTTGTTATTGAACACCATATGTCAAAATTTTTTTAATGACATCGACTATGCATTGGAGATGCTTTTTAAAGGAAGTGTTTGAGATTAACACGGGTTGTTGGAAGACGTCTCAATAAGGAAGCAATTACATGAACATCATCGACATGCAAACTCAGGGCCAATACGATAACTACCAAGGACTATGCTTTATCCTGGCCTCTAAAATTACTGTTGGAATTCTTGTATCAATAGAAGGAAGCATGCATGTTTAATATGGCGATAAAGTCGGATATAAGAGATAAAATCGTCGATTTTCATATATAATGACTTTGTTTTGATTCCTGTTTAAACGGATGAGTTCTATTCAGAAAAATTAGCAATACTATTTATCGTAATTATATTAAGAATAAATTAGCAATACTATTTTTCGTAATTATATTTAATATAATGCTTTAAGCAGGCTTTATCTTTTATTTTGGTCTTTATATTTATTTCAAAAACCCAAGTGAAAGGAACAGCAATGTGAACAGTAATAATTAAATAAGTTCACTAACTGGATAATCTAATGAGTAAGACCAAGATTAACTAAATTCCAATTAATGGGAAATTTTGTTTTTTTTTTTTTTCCAACTAAATTCCAAGTGGTCGGGATGTTACATTATCAGTCGAAACCAAAAAGGTCAAAGTACGAAAAGGAACAAAATCTCTGAAAAGCAAATTTCACAATGGAGTTTGCAGTTGTCTTTGCCATGTTTGTTTTAGATTATAGATTTTAGGAATGTTTAAGCATGATATATTATATAATAATACCATTGAAAACATTTAAGCACCATTTGAGAACCAAACAGAAGCTGTGATATCAAATTATTGTTTGATATTGCAACGACACCAAACACATACTACTTTCTTATTTCATAATGGTTCCAATTTTGTGATACAACTTTCTATTACAATGCAAATTTCACAATGGAGTTTGCGGTTGTCTTTGCCGTGTTTGTTTTAGATAATAGGTTTTAGGAATGTTTAAGCATGATATATTATATAATAATACCATTGAAAACATTTAAGCACCATTTGAGAACCAAACAGAAGCTATGATATCAAATTATTGTTTGATATTGCAACGACACCAAACACATACTATCTTATTTCATAATGGTTCCAATTTTGTGATACAACTTTCTATTACAAATCCAAACTATAGACGAAGACCCTATGCATTGCATGATTGCCATACCCGTGGTCCGCCGTGCTTCAGCATGTTTAATGGCTTCATACATGTCAAACATTTGTTTCAACTTCTCCGAACCAAAAAGAAAATTTGAATTGCTATAGAACATCAAAATCAAATGACACAACCCCCCCACCCCTTCAATTAAATTAGAAGGTGTTTAATTCACTTTATCAAAATACATTATAATCTCATCTACCGCTGATTTGGCAATTACTCATTTATAACAACTTTCAAACTTCCATCAAATTTACACAACTTATTCCACCTCATTATAATTTCTCTTTCTAAGTCAATCAATATAATAAGAATCAAACAGCTGCTTATTTCGTCCATATATATTCCATAAGATCTCCAATACAAGAAAAATGATTTTACAAAAATCTTCAGGCCATCCAACCCTTTTACATAGACTAAACATTGAGAGCACCAGGACCCCACCCCCCCAACCAAAAAAAAAAAAAGGGTAATTGGCCAATGTTATACACACTAAACTGTAGTAAATGGCGCATACATCCATAAAGACATGGAGTTCTAAGAAATTGACTTGATGAAGTGAAGTATGAGTGAAGAAGGGATATATCCCCTTGAACAGATATTCAAAATGTTAATGCTCTTTGCTCTCTTTGACGTCGAAGGTCCAACAGCAGGCTTAAGCAATCTCAAGACAATGTAGCCTTCTTGAGCTCTGCAGATTTAAAACGCGTAACATGAATGAAGACGTATTTAATTACATAGCAAAATCCACAATCTTGTAAAAATAAAATGCCTTCTTGCAATCTTGTGCATTCATGGAAACAAATAAATAACTTCTACAAAGGATATTAGACTGCATACCTTCAGAAAGGGGTCCATCCTGAGTTTGTTTATTGCTGCAAATAGGGTAAAAAAGCTACGTGATCGGTAAATGAGATACATTTTCAAGTACAATGAAGAAAAACAGGCTGCAAGCATTCCCAATACATCTTTCTCCAAAGCAGTACTCTTACAAGAACTGACGAGCAAAATAATGTATCTAGCCAATAACCTTGTCAACATATCAATTTCTGAATACAAAAATTGGAGCCATTAGCAGGTACTTCAGGTGACTTTTCAGAGAAATTATCATAATTTTTCTTTCATGTGAACGTCAATATAATAGACACCACTGTCACATTAAAAGAGCCTCCTTAAACTCTCAACGATAAAAGATCCCAATAAAGTTATGAAGAAAATTGTAAAGGTAAATTAATCAATTACACAGCCAGTTGAGATTAACTTTTCCTGAAACTGATTTTATCTTATCCTGCTGTTTAGAGATGAACGTAATTTTTGGTCGAAATTAGCACACTACGTAGTTGCAACAGAAGGCCTTTGGTTCTATATTCAGATACAATCAAAGCATACAGCTTCGGAATTTGTTCTGGATGCACATTAACTGTGTTGTTCATTATTATGTATACAACAGGAAAAAAACTGTCAAGCAAAATGATTTTCCAAGAATACAAAGTAAAGATAAACCTGTCCTTAGCTGAAGGTTCATCCTGCGGTTTCATGGCTGGAAACAGTAAAACTTCCTGTTCACAAAATTACAATGGCTGTTTAGAATGAATTATCGTAAATACAAGGTGAAGATTCTAGAAAACAAATAAAGGCCATCAAACTAAATTTACAAGAGATGCAAAAATAGAATGTAAACAGATCCAACTATTGGAGACATCAGTATATGAACCTTTATGTTCTGTGAGTCTGTCAGCAACATTGCAAATCGATCAATACCCAATCCCCAACCACCAGTTGGGGCCAACCCATACTCAAGAGCCGTACAGAATGTTTCGTCCAAAGCCATTGCTTCATCATCACCCGACTGTCTATCCTGAATTCAAGCATGAAACATGTAGTATATCATCACAAACTCAAATGTGGAAAACCGTTGATTGTTAAATAGTTCAGAGAAAGGTGATGATGAAACCATAAGGATACATTTATTTGTCATGATACCTTGACTTGGTCAGCAAAACGCTGGCGTTGCACCACGGGATCATTCAATTCAGTATATGCATTGCAAAGCTGCCAGTTTGTGGATATAGAACAAAGAATGCAAGTGTAAGCCACTAAATTAGGGGGAAAATGAAAGAAGAATATAATATAGAATATGCAATCACATACCTCGCTCTTCCGATCTTGAACAACTCAAACCGTTCAGTTAAACCTGGCTTTGACCTATGCCACTTAGCCAAGGGAGACATTATCTCAGGATGGTTGATAATAAAAGTAGGGTTTGTACATGTCTCCTCAAGAAAGTGCCCAACAAGCTGCACAAGAAACAAGGAGTATGTTAGGAATGAATCGAGAGGCAGAAGGATAGAGAACAGAATAATTAACGTCAGATCAATTTTCTATCACAATTCATAACTTTTAGAGAACGTGAGGAGGTATATAATCTAAGCAGAGCAAAAAAACCAACAAATTTAAGCACCATCCCATCTTTCCAAAATTCTGCCATAGGATTCCACGTAGAATAACAATAACAGGGATTGAGGATCCGGGTCAGCTCATTGATGAATTGCACATTCGAACTACTGTATTAGTATACACAATTGTATAAATACAACATGGTGCGAATAATGACACATTAGTGAAGAGGCTAGATTCATCGTCACTTTCAACAACCACCTCACCGAATTACTTATTGCACCCAAAAAAGTACAGAACTTACTTTGTCTAACAGTCTAGCAGTTGTTTGAGGGGGCGGGCATTTGATATCAAACTTTGCACATATATCTGCCAGATATTTATTGGTTTCCTCACTGGAAAGATTCTTGGGTATGCTTAGATTTGCCATCGTCTCCAACTCCTCTATCATGTCAATTCGCCTGCAGATGTTAAATGAGATGAAGTCTCAAAGATAATATCATACTCAAGCAAGCTGAGCACAAGACGACTAAAGCCCAACCTGAAAGGAGGAGTGAAGTCAATCTCAATGGGGTCTTTATCCGAACCATTGGCATGATATTTAATTTTATATCCACCTGTAAGTTCCTTGACCATCCCTGTCCATAGAGAAATATGTTTAAAAAATTTCTGGATGAAAGGATCATTCCGGGATTAAGTGTATCTATCACAGCAGAAAGACAACAATTAGAGCCAAAGTTAGTTAAGGTACCTACCACTAAGCATTTCTTCAGTTAGTTCCATTAGATCATTGTAGTCAGCAAACGCCATATAAAACTCACAAGTTGTGAACTCGGGATTGTGAGTTAAGTCAATTCCCTCGTTTCTAAATTGTTTTCCAATTTCATACACTCTCTCAAGCCCACCAACAACTAGCTCCTTAAGATAAAGCTCAGGAGCAATTCGCATGTAAAGTTTCATATTGAGCTCATTGTGATGGGTCACGAACGGGCGTGCTGCCGCTCCACCAGCGATCATGTTCATCATGGGCGTTTCAACCTTTATAGAGACGATGGCAGAAAATGAGAGAATAACTGATCCCAGCTAACATAGTAGGAAGTGATGTAAAGTCGTTTAAGTGCAAGCAAAACTCTGAACTTACTACTTACCTCCAAAAAGTCACGTTTGTCCAGAAAACTTCTGATGTAAGAAATAATTTTAGCCCGGGTCTTGAATATTTCTCGAACCTCCATATTCAGCATCAAATCTAGATAACGCTGTCTGTATCTTGTTTCCTAGCAAGAAAAACACATTTTTCCATCCTAAAGAAGACGTACACATAAAGACACTAATGAACCCCCCCTTCCTTTCTCCAGTATGCCACCTTTTTTTTTCCGGGGGGGGGGGGGGGGTG
>CAVNYN010288316.1:0-31813 GCA_963692815.1 Nyctanthes arbor-tristis | reverse complement strand
GTTCAAGTTGGCGGTAGAGAGCTACAAAGTACCTGGTCTTTCAATATATAAGCATCAAGATTCCTGCCACTTCCTGGGACCCAAACATCAGCTTTCTGCACGTGTATAAGTTTATATAAATAAGCTTAACAAAACAAAAGAAGGGGGGCATATATCAGCATTCTAAACAAAGAGCAGCATTACCTTAGCGCTATCTGACCCAGAAACACCTTTTTGTCGAGGCAACATGTGCAGACAGTGAGACAGCACAATAAATGCCTTCGGAAAAATACTAAGCTCTCCCCTTTTACTTTTTCCTAATAAATGAAAAGAAAAGGCAAAAGAAGAAGAAAAATAATGACAAGAGACCAGAAAAAATCAGCAATGGACGTAAAACATTCTAAAAATCTGTAACTCGGATAAGAGAAGACACAATGTTGCCAAGAACAAACCATAAACTCACATACACATGAATGTGCATACATTACAAACCCATAGCACAAAAGAAGCATAAAGTTAGATTATGTCAGGAAGAGCAAAATAAGCATAAAAAGATGGGAGCTTCAGTAAAACATGCTAAGACTTTAACAATGATCGCAACAATATGAATTTTGAGCTTCAGCATGAGCACAATTCAAGACAAAAAGTCTCACAAACCTGGAAACCCTATAATCCCCACGATATCCCCTCGCTTTACAGAGGAATGAAATTTAGTAAATTCATCTTCTTCCAACTCTGATTTCCTGGTAAAATATCAGCCAATTAATTTCTCATCCACTCTTTCCCTACACGACGCCTTCCGATCTGGTCATTCAGTACTCCATTTAACTCTTTACATGAAACAATATAAAGAAAAATTTGATATGAAGATTTTTTGCAATGGAATAAAATAATATTTCACCCATACCCAACAAGAGTTCCAATAAACCGCATCGAAGAATGGAAAACCAGCCATACATTGAAGTCAATAAGTGGGCATGCTACACATTGAAGATAATAAGTGAAAAGTGCCATACATTTAAGCTGAAAGCAAATTCAAACTTATCAACATTATAATTCAATAAAATAAAGGCTTGTGACTAAATAAAATTATATCTGACCCTAAAACATAATCAAACCACAGGAACTCTAATGACAAAACCACAAAATGAAGCTCACAGTGTGAAGAATTATTACCGCTCAATATCACAATTTACCATGAAAAAGGACTTCATCTAAATCAACTTTAGTACCATTTTTCTACCCCAAAAAAATACATATATACACACACTTCCAAATAACCCTTCATTACATCCCCGCCACACATTCTCCCAAATAAATCAACTTTCATAAATCAAAATTTTCATGAAACTCCCAAGGGCAAGCTCTTAGTGAAGATGTTCAATGCTACCAAAACTTGCTCTTAGAATATCATTATATATAATTACCTCGCATCAGCCATGAGCTGAACTTTGAAACCACCACCATGTAGGTCATAAAAGTATAGCTTTGCGGATGAAGCCCGCTTGTTTATAATTCGCCCTTTAGGAAGAAACATCAACCTCATCAACAAATGGAATCAGAGTGTGTAACAAGTAGCATAAGTCCAAACGTGTAATCTAGTACCAGCTATTCTTTCTTCAACATCCTCAAGATGATCACCACTATTTAAACTTTCATATTTCTTAACGTATTCAGGAATGGTCAGCGTGGTAACAAACTTGTGTGGGTAGGGGTTGTTTCCACCTGCCTTCTGAGATTCGAGTATTCTTAACCTGTTTTCATAATATTGCTGCACGTAGAATAATACACAAAGTGAAGAGGGCCAAATAATAATTAGAACAACAACAAAAAAGGGAAAAAGGAATGCAAAATTCTCTAACAAAATCCACTACACCATGAGTAAACACCCAAGTCCCAAACTCACAACTCCATGCACACCCAAAAAGGATTTACAAGAGAGGGGGAAAAGAACTCCATACACACCAAAAGAGGGTTTAGAAGAGGGGGGAAAGGGAGACTTACAGTTGGATCCATGCCTTCATCTTCTGTAGCAGAGGATTTCTGCGGCCTTGCCTTGGCAGAAGCCTGAAATTTATACCACCATCATTATAACATCCATAGAAAACAACATGATTAAGAACTATATGGAGCTAAAACAAAACCACATCCAAATTGCTGCCAATTCCCATACTCTTTCTCCCCAAGCAAATCTTACAGGAGTCGCTCAAAATCCTCCTAAATTTTGACTCCAACCAGTGTGAATTTAGGCATATTATATGTCATGTTTATCATCTATGGTATTTTGCTCAATTGGTTTTTCGTGGAAATAAAATGTATTGATTGTCCTCTGTCTCTCTTTGTAAAGTCTCTCTTTGTAAATGAACTCAATTCTCCACTATCATAACAATAGCCAAGCATTGTACCAAAAACAAATCAAACATTGCAGGTAGAGCTATGTCCCTTTTCTTTGTTTTCAGTTGATAACAATCTATTGTATGGTAACTAGGATTTTTTGGTGCCATCAATTATTTGTGATTGTTCGGTGCATTTACTTTGTAAAGAATATGTCTACTGAAATTACCTTTACTTCCTGTATGGAGTCAGTTCTTATGTTTATGACTTAACAGCAACTCCAGCAACTCAGCCAACTCTTATCTTATTTCGAAAGAGAATGCTCCACATCATAAAGATTATTTTTACATTTAAAGAGAATTATAACTTTTTCCAACAATCTCTTTCTTTTTTTTACTCTTTATTTTACCTTTTTCCATGAAACATATATTTTAATTTAATATTTATATTTTTATATTTTGATGGAAATTTTCAATCAAATTTGATTTTTCTTAACTTTCTGATTTGAAAAAGAATCCACTATGATTTTATTTTATTAATTATTAAGAAATTAGCATTGAAGGATATATTTGAAGTATAGGACACTTGAAAGTGTTCCTGTCAGTCCTAAGGACACAGGATACTTATAGTTTGTACGTGAACACCGTTGTGACCTACTTACAACAATGTGGTCATTGTTTCATTGCACCGTTTTCTTCTTATTGCAGATTGTTAAAAAATTTAATGTTTTCTCGATTCATTTTACAACTGTTGGGCTTCAAAAAATTTAGTCACAGGTCAATCCTTGAGCAACTCTTTTATGACCATTTTGTTAGTGTTTTCTTATGTTATTCTATGGTAGGCAGGTCCTATTAATATTTGCAAATCTTTTGTCAAATGCTTTTATTATTGCCTTATTTTACAATCATTTATCTACGAACTATAGTTGATTATTTAATGACTTCGTATAAGTTTGATTATCAGACAATCTAAACTATGTGATAAAGCCTTTAAAATAGGAAATAAGTCGATACTATTGGCTGTTATTGCAATTCATCCAAGATCTAACTGTTGAATCCATTGTTCCAAGATCTGCTGCTACCTTCTTGAAAAGTGTGTCATATTATTCAAAATTGTTGCTTAATTCTTATAATATCCATAGAATAGAATGATGAATCATCTTCAAAAGCATAAACAAATAAAATTTTATATTGATTCCATCTCAAGTGCTTAATGGATCTTCTGTCTAATACTTCTATGCATCCTTATATCAGGAAATCCTTAAATTAGTTTGTTATTCCATTAAGTTCCATGCCATGTGTTCCTCCAATTAGTAGCAAATGAAATGGATGCTATAACAGTGAGTCAACATTCTTGTAAAAATAAATAAAAAATAATAGCAATAATAATAGAAGGAAAGAAAGAAAGAAAGAAAGAAAGAAAGAAAAGAAGAAAAGGAAAGAAAGAAAGGGCATCTCGCCTTCTATAGACCTTCGTTATTATTGATTCAACTTCTTGGCGAAAGAGATCCATATGCACTCAAGACAGATTCCTCTTGTATGTATAAAAGTTGCTCAAAAATGATAATTTGGCACGTTCAGAGATTTTTTATCCCTAATTGATTTTTCATGGCATGCTGGGGAAATTTTCTGTTCTAGTAGCAAAACAATGGACTCAAGTCCTTGAATCTACAGACACATGACAGTCTTGATGAATAGAAACAACTGCAGAAATTTCCCAGCCCAAAGATAGATGCTTTGCTTTATGAAATATTTGTTGATAACTTTTTCCCTTATCCTTTCTTTTCTTTTTGCTTTTTTATGGATTTCTCATTTATGATGTCATTCGTACCACTTGCCTTTAAGAAAATCATTTATCTCAGCTTGCATTGGCAAATTTAGAAAATAATTTACTTAACTTGAGACTGTCAAGGATAATAAGTTTGTATTATCTATCCTATCTCACAGCTACAAATTATTTCATTATCAAATTCTAAAACACGAATTGCTTTTGAAGTAACGTGAATTAAAGAAACTATGTTCAAAATAGTTGCAGATATGGTGCAACGCACGATGCACCACCAGTACGGGGAAAAGGAGATTACAATAATTAGTACTTAAGTTGTCCATCCATAAACTGTTTATATCCATTTTCCTACTTTCCAATTATTACTTTCTATTCACAAAAAATGAAGCCTAAATCCAAAAGCATCCTCAATCTAGAAAGGCTTATTGAATCCGTACTCTAACTTAAAAGCCTCCTTAGCACGGTATTCCTAGACTTCACTTACCCATGGTTTGATACTACAACCGAAATAAATATACATTAACGAATTGCAAATTGACAATACAAAAAACTTAGCTATAAAAAGAATTGCTGAACTGAAATAGCAAACGTATAATACAATCTCGTATAAAATTACCAGAAACCACACTTTAAGAACCGATAGACAAAATTCATCCTCAACGACAAGAATATGCACAACGAATGAAAAACACAAATACATAAAAATGTGCAATCTACAGAAGTAGAATGCCGGAAATACCATTTCGGCTTGTGGTCTTAGATTGAAACGGACTGCTCTACCGGGTCTGGTTTCTGGGTAAATGGTAAAACCTTAGAGCTTGTTCGCGGCGCCTGAGAAAAACTGAGTAAATGGCAAATAAGTGGTAAATTTCCAAGACCTTGTTCGCGGCCTGTTCCTGAGAAACCCTAGAGCTTGTTTGCGGCTCCTGTATCTCAAAAAACAAATACAAAGTGTTTGGTAACTTTTTGGATTATAATGTCGATTATAATCTGGAACGTGATATTGTTTTATTGATTGTTTTTGTAAAAAGTAAACAATTGTGACTTGACTTTTACTTGTTAACTTTTTTAAAAAAGTGAAATTAATGAAATGATATCTTGCGGCTAGATTAGAATATGAGAATCTAACCAAACGCTTTGATAATTACAGGGCCATTTTTTAATCAAAAATTGTAAGGCATGAAAAAGGGAGATTAACGTTGACACATTTATATTAGATAATAAAAAATAGTCATGTAATCATCACTCAATTAACATGTGTCACGTGAAAATATCACTTATTAATATCCTATTTTCATACCTCTCTAGAATTGCTTTTTTTCATAACACAAGACAACATAAATATTGCACTACATATCCTTATATTTCATTTTTATTATTTTTATATATGCACTACCTCTTCTTTTTAATCCTTTTTTATTTCAAATTTCAATAAGTTAACAATTTTTTCATTAATAAAACTTTTTCTATTAAAAAATTATTAGTCTACTTTAAAATAAAGAGAATACATATTATCCCTTTGATTTTTATAATTATTTTACTCAATTTAAAATATTTAAGGGTCCGTTTGGTATCGTTTATAATTGAATTGATTTATAATATATTTTGAAATTTGAATTTTTAAGACACGTGGTTTAATTTGAATGGTTAAATTTTGAAAGGTTATTGGTGTGATTGGTGTGTGTGAGGTGTCAATTGTAGAATTCGCCACGTGTCTTAAAAATTTAAAATGTATTATAATACAATTCATTTATAATAGATGCCAAACACACTCTAAGGCTTTTTTTATAATGAAATTTCATATACAAACTGCTAGTGAAAATAATGTGTGATAACATAATCTATATTGGTTTTGTAGAACAACTCCGTAAGGCACACAAGGCCAGATTTACCAAAGTATGGGATCTAGTTTGACTATGGGTACAACTAATCTTGCAGCATACATCCACTAATTAAAGATGAAATCACACACTATCTAACAAAATCATGATAATAATGTTAAACGCGGAATATTATATGCATACATACGCACATGTTATGCAAACAATGTATGATCTAAGACCAGAGTATAGAATGCTATAATTTTAAAATTATTGTTAAATTTAATCAACAAAGTTAACAACAAACATTT
Source organism: Nyctanthes arbor-tristis (assembly GCA_963692815.1). Classification (NCBI taxonomy): domain Eukaryota; kingdom Viridiplantae; phylum Streptophyta; class Magnoliopsida; order Lamiales; family Oleaceae; genus Nyctanthes; species Nyctanthes arbor-tristis. Next base: position 25,584 of record CAVNYN010288316.1, on the reverse strand, counting down.
TTTTTTTGAGTTATTAAGTGGTTGTTAAATTACATGTAGACATTTTAAATATAGCTATTAATTATTAATACATTGAAGATGCTAAATTGAAGTTATAAATTCAATTAGAAACAAAAGTTATTTGTCAGTTTTTATACTTTATTTTGTCGATTCAATAGTCTACAAGAACTACAAGAAGTAAATGAAAGAATGACACATTTGGTTGTTAAAATAGTTGTTAACTTTGATTAAAAAAATTAACTTAGTGCTAAAAATAATTTTGTTAACACCTCTATTGTAGGTAGTTGTTTGATTCTCATTATTGACATTGATTTATAATAAGAAATTATAATGAGGTGAAATTAATGGTGTAGATTTAATATAAGTTTGAAATTTGTTATTATATATGAACAGTTGTCAAACTAGTGGTCAAATCAGTGATAGGTGAAATTATAAAGAGAATTGATAAAGAAAATCAAACAAGCTCTAACACATGCCACTGGACCTTGATTTTAACACCTTCATTATGAATGCTTTTAGCAATATAGTTTAACACTACCAATGTAAATATTTAGTTGTTAAATTTAACTTGTCATATAAGTAAAAAATGATTTTAAGTTATTGTTCTCGTTGACCACGATTTTAAGTGATTGTTACATGACATGGAAATTGAAAGTTGTCATAAATAAAAAGGTAACTCTATTTATTATTTCTACCTGCTATTATTTTATTAAAATAATATCTTCTAATTATCTTATAATAATTATAATTCAGAATTGTAATTATTATTAATTAACTAAATTTCAAATTTTCTGTAAACCGAAGGCCGGGTTGCTTAAGTTTAACGTTGATGTAGCAATTAACAACAAGGCGAACTATTTTGATGTGGATATAGCTGTGTGTGATGAGAAGGGTAACTTTATTTTGGGCATTTCACGAACTTTTCAAGATAAGGTTAGCCCTTTTGCCAATGAGTGTTGGGCAATCCTTGTTGTCCTACAAATAGTTCATTGAAGAATGATTTTAAATTGAAGCCATTGAATCAAATTGTCGCACAGTAGTTGAGGCATTTCAACAACCAAATGAGAAGAATGAGGAAGGAGTTATTATCTACAAAATCAACTCTCTCATTTTCAAGGTTCTTTTCCTACATGTCACTTTAATAGTAGAAAGGCTAATATTATTGCTCACGCACTTGCTAGATATGACTTAAAGCAGTTTAGTTTCCATTTCAATTTTTCCCACCAAAAACACTTGCTAAATCGGGATATCTCGTTTTGAACATTAGTTTAATCTACTAATCTTGGCCATTTATTTCTATATTACTTTTTAATTTTATTTACCTTTTTAATTTATTACCAATTTATATATTCGTTTTTTTATCTTTCATTTCTTTTTTTTTCATTTTCTCTTTTTTATATTATAACTATATTTTTTAATTTTTAATTCCAATCACCAAATCAATTTTCATTTTATCTAAAAATATCTATCTTTCTTTATCCACATTTGCCTTCTTTCCTCTAATAGAACTCATTCTATCTAATAATTTTTTTCAAATCTCTCTCACTTTATATTTAAACTTTCCACTCCTTATCTCAAGTATTTTATTTTTGATCGATTTTATTAATTTTTTTGTTTCAATTTATGTCACACCGTCAGATAACTTTCGAATTGATTCCAATATTCACCAATATTCAGAAAATTGGATATGTCATCAAATCAAAAAAACTAACAGTTCAAGGTCATCAGACGAATTTTAATTAAATAATTGAAAACAAAATTAATTTACCTAAAATAATGTTAAAATTTTATTCCATTTTAAGAACTATCGAAAATATGGCTTTGGGCATAAAAAAGAATATCACATTGGTTATTTAGTGAAAAGAACTTATGATCTATACCTATATTAAGCTACTTAGAGAAACGTTCGTAATAAAGCCCAAACCTATTGACCTTGAATTTTCAAAAAGTTTAAAATTTTAATGGATCATTATTGAAAAAAGTTTATTGTGAACAAATGAACTCTATCTGTATTTTACCTCACACCGTCAGATTGTTTTCTAGATTGATTCTAGTATTCAGAAATATCTAGAAAACTGTGTCGGTCATCAAACTGAAAACGCTAACAGTTAAAGATCATTGGACCGATTTTAATAAAATAATTGAATTAAATTAATTTTTACCCAAATTAATGTAGAAAAAGAACATTTGATTTTATAATTCTTCGATCTTTAAAGTTTTAAAAAATGTTGAAATTTTATTCATTTTTTAAGAGCAATTAAAAATATGACTTCGTGTATATAAAAAGAATCTCATTTTAGTTATTTAGTGAAAAAAATTGAGGATGTATTTTAAGCTACTTGGAGAATGGTTATGCCTAATAGGGCCTTAACTTATGGCCTTAAGCATCTAAAAATTTCAAAATTTTAAATCGTATATATCTTTATCTCATACCGTCAGATTATTTTTTAGATTGATTCCAGTATTCGTAAATGCTCAGAAAATCAGATGGGAAAAACTAACGGTTCAAAGTCATTGAACTAATTTTAGTTAAATAATTGAAATAAATTAATTTTTAGCTAAAATAATTTGAAAAAAGAACATTTGATTTTATAATTTTTTTGATCTATACTGTTTAAAAAAGGTTGAAATTTTATTCATTTTTTAAGAGCAATTGAAAATGTGACTTTGGAAATAGAAAAAGAATCATACATTGGTTATTTAATGAAAAGAATTTAAGATGTGTGCTTATATTAAGCTATTTAGAGAAGGGTTATGCATAATAGTGTCTTAACTTATGAGCCTTAAACTTTTAAAAAGTACACAATTTTAATAGATCATTATTGAGAAAAAGTTTATTATCAACCGTATCTGTTTTTATCTCACATCGTTAGATTATTTTCTGAATTAATTCCAGTATTTGCATATATTCAGAAAATCAGACTGGTCATCGAACTAGAAAAGCTAACGGTTCAAGGTCATCAGACTAATTTTAATTAAATAATAAAATAAATTAATTTTTACTTAAAATAATGTGGAAAGAATATTCGATTTTACAATTTTTAGATTTGTTTAAAAAATATTGAAATTTTATTCTTTTTTAAGAGAGACATTGAAATGTAACTTTGAAAATAGAAACGGAATCCCACATTAGTTATTTAGTGAAAAGAATTGATGATGTATGTATATATTAAGCTATTTGGAGAAGAGTTATGCATAATAGGGCCTTCAGCTTCCAAAAGGTTCAAAATTTTTATAAACCGTTATTTAAAAAAAAATTTATTGTGAACTAGTGAACCGTATTCGTTTTTATCTCACACCATTGGATTATTTTCTAGATTGGTTCCAGTATTCACAAATTTTCTTTAATGTTTTCTTTAGTTTTTTTTAAAGACCATTTTTATGTTCATTAATGAAAGATATCGTATTATGAGCAGCACTTATATTGCATTTCTTTACACACGCGTAAATAATCAACTATTATAGTTTAAAGGCCGTTAGAAATGTGACTTTATGCAGAGAAAGAGAATCCTACATTACTTATTTAGTGAAAAGAATTGAGAATGTATGTATATATTAAACGACTTAGAGAAGGATTATGCATAATGGAGCCTTGAGCTTCCAAAAAGTTTAAAATTTTAATGATCATTATTGAAAAATGTTTATTATGAACCGGTAAGCCGTATCCATCTTTATCTCACACCTTGGGATTGTTTTCCAGATTTGTTCTGGTATTAGCCAATTCCTGATTTTTCCAATTGATTTGTTTATGACGGCTCAGTTCTTCAAACACTGATTAAATTATACCATATAGAAGGTATATGTTATGAAAAATTATATGTCATTAATACATATTACAAAAGTAAAAAAACAAAAAAAAAACAAACGGGGCAACAAATCACTTGTGCATTTTGTAGTAAAATAGATGTTCATTCATAGACAATTTTATACAGAAATTTTGAAGGTTACAAATTTAAATGGTCTGAAAATTATGATCTATGTCAAATATTGTTAAATAACAAATTCTACTATAAATATTGTAATACATGTATTATCATTCATTATTTATTCTAATATGTTTATCAGATGTAACATATTATCCCGTGATTTATACACTCGCGGCCTAATACACACTCTAAAAATTTTCTTAAATATTTTTCTTAGGTTTTTTGTGTAAATTATTTTTTATCTTTATTCATGAAAGATATCGCATTACGGGTAAGCCTATATTATTTTTCTTTACACACACATAAATGATCAAATATAATAGTCTAAATATTTTCTATACAATTATGTTTAATTTTCTTAAATTGCTTATATTATCTAGTATTATCATCCCGTGCAACGCACGGGTGAAATAACTAGTGATTTGAAATGTTAATGAATTTCCCTGTCCAAAAAAAAAGTAAATAAAATATAAGAGTGTGTATAGAATAAATCCAAAGAATGTAGAATCAGGGGCGGAGCCAGAAAATTTATTCAGTGTGGTAAAAAATTTTAGGGAAAAAGTCGTCCTATCTATCATTTCCATTGGCTTATAATCTTAGAACCAATACTCAAAATTTTAGTTTCATGAAAAAATAATAAGAATAATAAATTAAAAAAATTAAAAATGGTAATCCCACATTGGCTTATAAAGTAAAGGGAGTTAAGGTCTACTTTATAAAAAATGATTGGATATATGAATTTAAGACTACAGTTAGGCTTTAATCTCACATTGACTTATGAAGTAAAGGGAGTTAAGGGCTTACTTTATAAAAGATGATTGGATACATGAATTTAAGACTTGACCAAAGGCTTAAACTTGGACGGCACAACTGATTTTTAGGTCTAAGATACCAGTTGAAATATTTTGAGTGTAAAAAAAAGAATATTTGGGCCGTGTGTGGGTTTCTTTGTTTTGGATCTCAGTGCTGTCCAGGTTAAAAGTTAGCAGACCGGCCCAAAGTTCAATGCGGTCCATGGCCTTAATGGGCTCCGCCCCTGTGTAGAACTAAACAAAATAGAAACATGTAAGATAATTAACTTTATTTTTCTTCACCGTTGTCTTTTGTTCTTATCTTCAAACTAGTGCAGCGCATGTGTTGCATGTGTTCTGTTTTGTTACCAAAAAAGTTGGATAAATTAAAAATTAATAATAACAATCGATAAAGTTGCCATTTATGATTAGTTGTGATAGTTTCAGAGCTCAGCATATGCTCGTCTATTTCACACAAAACTTTAGCCAATCTTAACATTGTATGGCATACTTATAGAATCAAGTGAATTTCAAATATAAGCAAAGAGGACACTTCATCAAGACGAGAACATGAACAAGAAAACTAAAAAGTCTCGAGTTAGAGAGTTAAATAGCAACCAACGGCTTGCAAGTTGTTTGAATAGAGTTACAAAACTTTGTTGTAGTCATATAGACTTTTTTCTCTTGCTTCTAGTATTGTCAAGGCTACCATGAAAAAGCAATGCCACGCACAAGTCCAAGACCTAAACTTTGAGCATTGTATGTTCTACATAATGCAATATGCCAAATTTTGAACTGAACTAATGCCTACAAACCTCCAAAAATCAATACAAAATGTACAAAACCTCCAAATGTTGATCATCACTTTTCTGTCATGTCACAAAATTTTAGATTATGCAAAAAATGAAAACACATTTAAGATTGCAAATTGAAACAAAAAAAACACATGCAAAAGCTTCTAGGTTCCAAATATTTCAATACAACAAGTAGAAAATATAAGAGAATGGTGTTTATCCCTTAAACCTATAAAATTAATCAATTTTAGGCACACAATTTTGTAGAACGCACCAATACACGCAACTACTGTTCATTTTTCAGGTAGGTAAATGAATAAAGATTAGAGACATGCTAAAAAATGGAGGGGAAAAAAGGAAGATATATAAAAAATTTGCCCATCTAAATCCAACTATTTTAGCTTTTAGTCTTCTAAATATGTTGCAAAAAATTAACCTATAAACTCACCTTAGGGACTTGGTTAGATTTTGATATAAAGAATAAAATACATGTTTCTTGAAAAAAGTAATATAAGGAGTAAAAAATAAAGAATTTGTTGGAGAATGTAAGAATTTTTCCCCTTTAAATTTAAAAATTCTATCTAAAAAGTGGAATGTGTTCGTTTATATTAAAGAGTCTCTTGGAGATACTCTTATACAACTATTTTCCAATTTGGTTAATTGAGGCAATCAAATTTAGCCACACATAACTCCTTCTGTTTTTATTCCCAAAGTCTTAGAATCAACTTAGGAATCATATCTTATACTGTAGTCAATGGGAAAAAAAGACTAACAAGATTACTAATCCAAATCGATTGATAGCCTTGGTACAAGTAAATAGAAAACGGTGATGAGCACAAAACACAATATCTTTGGGGGAAAAACAGAACATAAAAATTTTGAGAAAATTATACCTAGCCAATCATTTTCCTTGGCTGTATCATACATGTGCTACCACAAATCATCCTCGGTCTTATGTCCCAATAAGCATTTATTCCACCTTACATACAATTTTCACATGCAAATATTAAAATCGGTCCAGTTGACCTCCAAAAAAAAAAGAAGATCATTTCTCTGTAAGGACATCCAAACCCATAATTCATGTATTCATAAGGAAGCACATTAAATATTTCCATTCAATATACTATCATAATAGAATAACCACCTATATAAAGAATGATTGGTGTTTTAGGTGGGCAACCAATATAGAATATCGTCATAGCTTATCACTTACTTCTTAGCGTTGGATCTTCAAGTAAATGTAGTGATGGACGAACCAGACAAACATTCATGAAAGGATACATTTAGTCAAATCTTTATAAAAATGATGCTCATTTTCATGCTTTGTAATGCGTTAAAAGATATTTAAAAAGAAATAAAAAGAAAATAAAGGAAAGATATCCTTTTCACTGATCATCTACAAAATCAAACAAGAAAAAGGGAAAATGATATACACTGTCAGATAACCATAAATGCAATTCAAGAAAAATTTAAGAGGCATCTATTAGCAAAACAAGGAGGACCTTTATTGAACGTACATGAGCTGTAACATGTGGGATCAAGTCGGGAATAGCTTGGTAATGCAAGCATTATTGAAACCATGCTCAGATAACCCTATAGCTCATCTCAGCCCCACATCTAACATGCTAAGAATAATTGAAGAGACAATACCAAAAGTATCAGATAGCAAGTGAGTGAACTTAACAATTAGATACAGACGATTCTGGAAAAGAGCAACAACCTAGCAACCAATGTGAACCAATAAAATATGTCTAAATCACTCATTTTCCTTGAGACTATAAACAAAAGACTAGGATTTGGCATTTGACATTTGGTACTCTACCACATCAGTTCAAGCACTTTAAATTAGCAACATCTTAACCAAAAGAAAAAAACATACAAAATAAATAAATAAGCAAATAAATAAAAGGAATGAAACCTAAGAATTGCAACAGAAATTGGAGACAAATCAAGTAAATATTTTATCTATTCTTTTGACGTTGGACAACAGATCATGAATATTTACAAATCTACCAAGAGAACATATCATATATCGCACATAAAAAAGAATTAAGAAACTATACAGAAGAAAAACAAAAGAAACGGGAGAATACCTCTAATCAGTCACTGTAGTCATTGCTTCTAAAAATGGAAAACCAACAAAATCCACAACAGTAACCGCATGAAAAAAATGATGGATAAACACAACAGGAAAAATAAGCCAAAAAAACAGAAAAACAAAAGAAAACAATTACCTTTAATAACCCATGACCCTTCAGAAAATATGATGACAGATTGAAGACACAAAAATCGGAAGGCTTAGATAAATGACACCGAAATCAACTGAAACCCCATACGATCTAAAAACCGGTAGAAACCCATGATTTAAAAATACAAAATGAGAACAACCGAAAAAAAGAAGAGGCTAATCGATCGGTTTTGACATGATCTTCAGAGACCTTCCATTAATGCTGCAAGAAGAGAGAATCGGTTAGGCGAAGCCTATTGAACACGCTGAAGATTTGATGAACGACTAATATAGTAGGGGTAAAACGGAAAATCTATATAAACTGGCCAAATCCATCAAAGCGCTGCAGTTTTGAGAATTAAACAAAGAAAGCGATGTCGGTTTGGTGTACTGTTCCAGTAACAGTAGCAGCTTTTACGGTATAACTAGTGGAGCTGTGTGCGTTGCACATGTAGCATTCATAATGTTGCATATAACAGCGCCATATATACTTTCCATAATTAATTAATAATGAAAAGTACAATGTGTATTAGATAATAGAGATACTTACAATCCGAAAACACTTGCAATCACTAGCGGTTTCTTGCATTATATAACTGTATTGGTACATTAATAGAACCAATAATTATTTCTTCAGAAAATTTCACAATTAACCACAAAATAAGTCTATCAATAGTCTTTCCTCCGCCAATTTACTTTTGTGATGCCCAATTATCTCAATTTTAGGGGTTGCTTGAACCTCTTTATTTTTCCCTTTTATAAATTCACCTACCATAATTTTACTGGTGATTTGACAACTATTCAACAATCACAACACATTTCAAATTTTAATTAAATCTTTACCACTTATTTCCACTCATTATAAATTCCTTTTATAAATTGCAAAAATAAAGAGCATCAAACAAGCTCTTTGTCTGTAGATCCAGATTGTATCAGCTATGAGCTCGTCATAGTCATTGTACCCTGCTAAAGTATACTTGTAAAATCTTGTCAACACGTCCTCACGTTCTTAAGAAATAAACTCGCTATTCAAGTACCATTGGCACAAAATTTGCCATCTATAATCATATAGTCTTGACCTGATAATATAATCTTGAGCCACGAACCCATATGCCATACTAAGTAGTGTTGCACAAAATGGTTCATAGGCTTTTCACGTACTGTCTCTTTAGTGTGCCGCAAAATTTACTTCAAGTTGGACTAACAAGTAATCAACATATAAAATTTTGTATGGATGAGAAGACAGGCAATAAAAAAATGTGATTCAATTTTCAAACAATGTAATTACTTGAAACGATGTTTAGAAAGTTGATATGGAAATATATGAGCCTAGATACAAAGAAAAATATAACGACCTTCAATTTTATTTTATTTTTATTCTTTTCATTTATATGTGAAAAATCCATCAATGTATTGAACTAACAAGTAACAACAAATTCAGCTTCTCTCGATTATAATCTAGGCTAACGTCCAGTAGAGAAAAGGATAAAATTAAATTAAGCATGAGAATGGTACAAGATGGAAACGTATTTAAAACATTCCAATTGAAAATAGCTAGTCGTATAATTGCCTTTTTTGTACTAAAAAAATAGCAGAGAAAGACAAATTGTAAAAACCACATATCGTAATAATTTGGGGAAGAAAACTAATAAAATAACAAAGTTGACTCATACAAACTCCATGGAAATGTTGCGTTGCACATTTAGCTTCAAATTTGGTTCTTTGAAAAATCTCATCTAAAAAAAGCCAAATAGAAATTAATAGGAGTAGGAAAATAATCAAAAAGACATAAAAATTAGACTTACACCAAAGTTCATAGACAGGTGGAACCTCATGTCAACTCTCCCGCTACCATATGCAACAATAGATTTGTCTAAAATGCAAAAATTGTGGGTAAACACCTGTAAGAAACCAAAGGAAAAAACGCATAATATTAAGAGCAAAGAAAAAAAATTTAATAAAGAAAAAAATGGAAAAATAAAAGAAGAAATAGGTGTACATGTAAATAGATCTACAAGAAAATGAAGAAGAAAGCACAAGAACAATCGGAGAAAAGACGATCTGAATAGAAAGAGAATTCAGTAGAAAGAACTCTAGAAGAAACCTGAGTTTCACGGTGTATGTATGAGGGGCAAAATGGAAAAAACAAAAAGATGAAAACAAAAGGAGTATAGCCGTTTTGACTTTTGATGACCTAAAAGGCAAATATGTAAAAGCAGCCGTTACCGTGCCATGAACAGCTCAATGAATGAACTGTGAAATTCAAGTTCCCTCTTTTAATATAAGAGGGATGTGATTTTTAATAAAGAAAGAGCTTGTTATCGATTATCAAAAGATTCGTTAGAATGCAACAGAACTTCTTAGAAAATGGGATTTTCGAGAAATGAAGAAAGATAAAAAACTATGTATCTATCTTTTTCTTTATTTGATTATTATATACATAAGAGGACATTCATTTTTTTTTATTTGCCCAATTAAGGAAGAATTCACTTATTTATCTCGTTTGTTAAATTTAGCTATCCATTACTAACACATTGGAGATGTTAACAGCTTGTTCTAGAGAGCTTTATAAAAAAACAAAACATTTATCAAATCAATAACAACGATATATTCTTCAAAAAAATTTTGACAATTTCCAATTATCTTTCGTTGCATTCTAACCACACATTCGCATATAAATTTTACTTCCCTTTTGATAAAGCTCTAGAGAACAAGAAATTAACACATTGAAGTTGTTAAGTTTAATTAGAAAAAAAGGCTTATTGGTCAATTTTATATTTTATTTCCCAAAAAGTCCAAAGTCAACAATTACTATATAAATAATACTATATGAATAAATGAAAAAGTGAGTGAAAAATGACACTATTGTTGTTGGTTTTAATAACAAATTTAACTTGACGCTAAAAATATTCTTTTAGCACATTCACTAACACATTCATTATTTATAATTTTATTTTTAATTTGTAACTAATATATAGCATGATTTAATACCTCTATTGTAGAAACTAAAATTTAGCCCGTACATTGCAGGGGGATGATATTATCAGATAATATATTCTATTCAAATGGAGTAAAAAATTTTAACACAAAATCATTAAAAAAAAAAGTACATACAATTGAATATAATAACTCGCTAAATGAGCCAATGAGGCCTAGCTTATTGGTTAGGGTATTAGGCTTAGGTACTGGGACCTAAAGGTCCCAAGTTCAATTCACTTATATGGGATATTTTCTACATTTTATTATAGTATTTTCTACATTTTATTATAGTATGTATTTCTACTATATGTGTGTTTATCTTGTTGATATTCTTGACGCTGTATTTCAGTAGGATAAATATATCTGCACATTTGTGATGCTATAATGCAGATTTGTAATTGTACTTAAAAAAACACTTGTTAAAAGAACAATGAAAAACAACCGCATGGAATATAAACACATTAACCTAACAAAGCAAACAGTATATGTTATATCTGATAAACATACTTTGATAAATGATGAAGGATAGTACATGTAGAATTAGTTGTTTGGCCTTTTTTAACACATATTATAAATTTCAGATATTTTCAATTTGTAACCTTTAACGACCTGGCCATGAGTTACTTGCTCTGATATCACTTGTAATGCCCCGGCCTTGAGCTACTTCTTTGCTTCTTCTCCTCGTTAAGGGTTTATGTGTAGTGATTATTAATGGGTATTATTTCTCATTAACTATTAAATTTGGTGACTTAATTCATTTTATATTTACAATTGAAGTCTCTATTAAATACATGTCACATAGTTTCAATGTTCGTCCAAGATTTAGCAAAGGTTCTGTATAGGTTCTGTTTTATTGTCCATCATCCAACGTCAATGGTTAGCAGTGACGAGGCCGGTGATTTCCCATTGCTCTTGACTCGATAACATTGGCATATAGACACCCGTATCTAAGGCTTTCAAAGAGCTCACATAGTTCCAAGTATCTAAAATTTTGAAAACATGAAAAACAATGAATATAGGATATTCAGTGAGAAATCTTTACACATGCAAGTTTTCTTTCTAAAAACGTGAGTTTGGGCTTGAATTACATCATAGACTTGTCTTACCTCGAGCGCTCAATATAACTGGTTCGGTTATAACATAACATGAGGTTTGATCATAGGTCACGTAGGTGCCTCACAAAACCATAACTGATTATGAAGTTTTGATAATCAACTACCTTGGTAGCCTCCTACAGCCCAGCTGAAAAGAAGTGCCTTGGCATATACCGAACATAATTTTGCTCTAAAACTGATGGGGAAGATCTAGATGTAATTCCTTTTCTGAAAAATACACTTGTGCTTTAGTTGCTATGCATAATATGAACTGAATCACATAGCTTATTTCATGTTGTCGATTTAATCCCGCAAATAGACAGATCGTTAACAAGTAATATAGTGATAAATATTGTCAAATTCTACGATGACTGAATCTGCTAAGTTTCATTTTAGTTAATCTCAACTTTAAATAAAAATACACAATAAGATTTGATAAGTAATTTTAAAGGAGAAATAAAAGTTAGATACTAACATAAATAAAATTATTCACAAATATGACTACACAAAAGTTCTAGGATATCTGAATCCACCACCGTTTCCACAATCAATCCTTAGCACTCGTCCTCACACGTTCCAGTCTAGGGTTGAAAATCAATAATCCTAATTTATTCGAAAGCCTCTCTCGATGGTCATCCAAATCTATACCTATATGATACTAATTATCTCTAATTAACCTTCGAATATAAGACATGTATTCATTCTCTTTGATTGCTGTGTAACGATTTCATAGAGCATTATAGTATCTTTAACTATTATAGGACCCTATGTTGTTCACTACCATGTGCAAAATTCATAAAGAATCTCTCGAAAACAATATGAATCAAAAAACTCAATTTAATAGTAATCAAACATCAAATTGGATTAAGAGAATAATGAACAATCAACCCAACAAACAAGAACAATGGCAAGAACGAATACTATAAACTAATCATGGAAAACGACGTTTCATCATGAACCCTAGCACAAAACAATTAGCCTATCATGTTAAGGAAAAAACAACAATAAATATTGGAATTCAAAACCCAAAGGAGGCGAATTCATGATATATTCAACATGTTTCTTTTTCTCCTTGCGACGTCTCTTCCTTCTCCTTACACTTTTCTCTCCCTTTCGATGTCTTCTCCCCTCATTCTTGTGTTATATCCTGTCAATTTATAGTTCTAAAGCTTTAGAACCCTTAATTGTATAAAAAAGGGGGCAAAAAACGCGTCAAAACACTTTCCGCCGCATGCCGCATTCCACGGAGTACCCCCAGCAGAGAAAAATGCTAGGCCGCAGGGGCAGTTTGCTTGCCGTGCCCACCCGCGCCTCACTTTCAGCACGTGCGATTCAGTCCCTAATTTGACTTTTTCATTCAGCAATGGTTCTTTTCAGCATTTTTCTTCATTTATACAAATCCAAGACTTTTCCGAATGCTTCACAAAGGTCCTCGAACTCTTCAAACATGACCCAATTGGTCTTTTTAAAGTTCTCCCAAAGTGCAATCTAGTCCTCAAACTTGTCAACATTGATCTTTTCACCCCAAACTCTCGAGCCATCACACCTTGATGCTACATTTTGAATGTAAAGCCTCAATTTGGTTCAAAGATCATTGTTTTAACTTGGTATCACCCCAATATGAGCACTTCTCTTATATGAACTATATACACACAAATTAGACAGAAGTATGCTCAGTTACATATAAAATTGAATAAGTTAAGAGGAGTAAGTCACATATAAAAAATATTTATCAAACTCCCCCAAACTTACCCATTGATCGTCCCGAGCAAGAAATTCACCCAATCAAATTAAACATCACAAAATAAAATTAAGCACATATTTTTTTCGTTCTTACCCCATATCAATCATGTATTGTCTATTTATTTTTTACGTTCTTTTATCGATTCTCCTTTCGACTTAATTTTAAAGGGTCAAATGATGTCCAAATAAAGAGTTCTTGGTGTCTATACGAAACACTTGTAGAGTACTGTATCATAGCACTTTGAAAACTCCAAAATCATTAATAATAGGAAAAGTTAAAATATTCTAAAGCGAGCGACTGAAGTCATCTATTACAAATATTAAAAATTTCGCATTTATTTTTCTCTTTTTGTCACTTACTTATTCTATTCAACAATCAAAGTCATAATGTAAGCAGGTGAATTTTCTGGGTCATTACATAACTCTCGAAATATCTACATAAAATTGTCTTTTAATTTGTAGCCCTTGAAATATCTATATAAAATTGTCTTACAATTTGTAACCCTTGAAATATCTACGTAAAATTATCGATGAAAGAACACCAACTTTTTCTACAAAATCTACATGTGATCTATTGCTCCGTTTGATTTTTTTTAAAAACTTTTCTAATATATGTATTAATGATATCTAAGTTTTTTCTTAATTTATCTTGTACAGACTAAATATTTTAATATGTTAACATAATTCAATCAGTATTTAAAAAATGAAACCGTCATGACCACTTTGTTTGGAAAAATCAGGAATTGGCCATTAATCAGTCCAGTTTATCTCAAAAACTATTTTTCCAAAAACCGGCCATAAAATAATAAAAAACTATTTGAAGTGGTCAAAAAGGTTGTAAAACATAAAAATCAAAAGATTATAAACTCAAATGTTCTTTTTCCACACTATTTTAGGTAAAAATTAAAATTTTTCAATGATTTAATTAAAATTGATTTAACTTTGATTTGACTCAATTCAACAGATCGGAAGAGCTTCACCTATCTTCTTTTCTAGTCAGATGACTTATCTGATTTTTAAGAACATTGAATTTGAGAAACCAAACAAAAAGACACATATTACAATATAATTTAGAAAAATCTCAAACCTAACCATCATTTTATGAAACGAAAAAAAATTACGACAAGATATTATTCTTTATATCATTTTTAGTGATATTTTTGAGGTCAACTTAATTGAAAATATTGTGTTTTTAAAGATGTCATAATCTTGTTTTGGATGTTTCTAAATAGCTGAAACATTTGTGTAAAAAGAATGAAAAAAATAGCTCATGAAAGAGCCAAACTTGTTCCTTTGGCCGAAATGGAATACATTTTGCTCGAGTTGCGCTGACTTGGTTTGACAATGTGCTAGAAACCTGCTTTTCAAAACTAGACTGCGGACAAAGAAGAATCCCTAATTCAATAGCGAACTGGCCAACCTGGATGCGGTTGACAATAAATTTTTTTAATAATAATTTATTAAAATTTAAACTTTTTGAAAGTTCAAGGCCATAAGCTAAGACCTGTCGGCATTTATCATGCATAACCCTTCTCCAAATAACTTAATATTGTCATATATCCTCAATTATTATCACTAATGACCATTGTCGGATCTCCTTGCTAAAAGTCACATTTTCAGTTGTTTTTAAAAAAAGAATAAAATTTCAACCTTTTCAAATGGTAAATATAAAAAAATTATAAAATTGAATGTTTTTTCAATTATTTAATTAAAATCGGTCTGATGATCTAACTGCTAGCTTTTCTGGTTCGATGACCCATCTAATTTTTTGAATACTGTGAATACTAGTAACAATTTGAGAAGCAATCCGACAGTATGAGATAAATTGAAGCAAAAAATTAAGAAATTCAATTGAAAACAAAATTGTTTAAGATAAGGAATAGAAAGTTCAAATGCAGAGTGAACGAGATTTTAGAAACTTCTTAGATAGAACGTGTTCTATTAGACGAAAGAACGAAAATAAAGAAAATAGATTTTTCTAGATAAAATGAAGGGTTATTTTCACTGTAGGTCCCCAAACATTCAATTTTATATCAATTTTGTCTCTAATATTTTTTTTGAGCCCACTAAGTCCCTAATCTTTCATTTATTATCATATTACGTCCCCAACGTTACATTTTGTCTCCAACCTTTCAATTTTCACTATTAACCTCTATCAAAATGACTATTATACATTTGATACTTTATTTCCATATAGGTCTTCATCCCTTCAATTTCTATATAATTTAGTCCTAATTATTTTTTGAGCTCTTAGAAGCTCAACATCTTATTTTTTATCGTGTTATATCCCTATTAATGCTGTCTATGCTTTCCATACTCGATCTATGACGATCTCGATGGATCTCAAATTTGTGTCAAAGAAAATTGTCGATCTAAGTATAAACGTGGTGAATCGGATCTGATTTCTTAATTATCACAGATCACGTGATGAATATGATTGGGTAAATCTGCCCAGAATTGATTTTTGATTTGTAAAAAATACTCTAATACTTTAATTTTAATTTAATTTCTTGTCTCACTTTTTTATTTTTACCTTAATTTTCCCTTTATTTATTATTCGTCTTAATCCAATATGATTCACTAATTGTGAATCCATAAAAAATTAGAATTAGTTCATTAGGGTTTGATTTCATTTTTGTAAATTGAAAATAATTTTTTTTGTAGATCCACGTTGATTTATATCCACTACGTGATATGTGATCATAATTTATTGTACAGACTCTCGGATCAGAAACTTTTTTACGCGGATTAAGTATTCTTCAAGTTTGGTATAGATCGAGTTTTTTTTATTATCACTATAGGCTAGGATATGTGGAGTTTTTATTTTATATTGTTCTTTATTTTTATTTTTATTCAAATAATTAAAAATTTAATGGTAATTTTAATTAGAATTAACATTAGTAATTGAAATATTGAAGGCAGAAATGTTATATCCCTAGTAACGCTTTCCATACTAATATTTTAATTCTTACTGTTAATATCTTTTAAAATTTTTATTATATCATTAATTATTTAAATAAAACATAAAGAACAATATAAAATAAAAAATCCACATACTTTAACAAACTCTAGCACAACTGAACGAAAATTTTAGTAGATATTAATAGTAAGAATTAAAATGTTAATAGAGATATAATATGATAAAAAATAAAATGTTAAACTTCTATACGCTCAAAAAATAATAGGAGAAAATTATATAGAAATTAGAAGATTGAGGATTTATAATGGAAATAAAGAATCAAGGATATAATAGTCATTTTAATAAGGGTTATTGTGAAAATTGAAAGATTGGGGACGTAACGTAACGGTGGGGACAAAATACGATAATAAATAAAAAGTTGGGGACTTAGTAGACCCAAAAAAGAATGAGGACAAAATTGATAAAAAATTAAGAAGATTAGGGACTTAGAGTGAAAATAACGCTAAAATGAACTTTGATTTGGTGGCTGTCATTAGATATTGAAAAATACGATAAGTTAAATCAAATATATATTTAGTATCTATCTATATATATAATAAGAGAATTGTGGTTTTTCCGCTCATTTTCTAGTTCTGTAAGATTTCTGACTCTATAAGATTTCTAGTGACATTATTTAATTCCTTTTTTATATTTTTTTTCGAGTGATTGTTACACTAATTTATTAAATAGTATTTACTTTTTCCTTTATTAACCCATGTCCAATTCTTTAGCCAAATATTTTGAATTAGGAATTTGTTACTTATCAAATCGAATTTGAAATTAATTGGGAGTTCTATTTAAAAAAAAAAAGTAAATAGTGATTTTATAATTCGAAAACACAATTATAGCACGTCTCTACACTAATAAATTTATAAAAATCTGTAGCCTTAATTGTAAATTTCAATTTTTAATAATTTTTGAAAAAAATTTTATATGGTTATTAGATTGCAATAATCAAATTAGTTTTTTTTAAAATTATAGTAGTCCAATTTGCCGATTCTATAATTAAATTGGAACTTTTTGATAATTTCCTATGGAACAATTTAAATCTTACTATATTTGCAGTGAGATTATTTATTTGAGATATGGACCGATTATTGATACGGCCGCATTGTAATAGTTGTTCAATAATTTTTATTAAACATTTTATTTTTATTGAATCACGTCAATTAATTTTTATTTATATATGTCTAATTAACTGGTGCTGTAATTCAAACAAGTACTACAATAGTTAGGTTTCTCACATTCTAGACAGAAAGCCCTGATTGGAATACACCCTCCCCTCCCCTATACCCACTATATCAAAAAAAAAAAAAGAAGAAGAAGAGTTAATTGGTACAAAAAGTGTTACCGAAAAATAAATTCAAATATAGTAGAATTATTATAAAAACTTATGTCTCATAATGTTTATATGACTTAGCTGGTAATATTAATAATTTATATTAAATTTTTGTATAAAAATTGATTGACATTTGTTATTAGAGTAATTCTAAATTGACATGTTTATCTGATATGAATAACTGATATTTGTTAGTTGGCAAATGTGAATTAATTGTTTATATGTAAGTGGTAAATTTGACTGCCTACAATCATCTAATACATAGTTGTCAACTAAACATGTCAATTTTTTACCACATAAATATGTCTCCTTAAAATTACTATTATTATTATTATTATTACTTTTAGATCCCGTACAATATACGGGTGAGAATTCTAGTTATTTATTTATAATAACATAAATAATATATTATATAAATAAAATAGAAGTATAAAATGAAATAAAAATTAAAAGTGGCAAATATGTACAAGTTAAAAACACAACTCTTCCCGGTCCTTGCCAAAGTCGCCAGTATGAACAAACACGACACTATGTTGGTTTTGTTGCTTCTACTCAACATGAGTTGTGATATTTGAACAAAACAATATATAAAAACTTAAAATAAAATTGACACATAACATTATTCTGTTTTCTAACACATCACATTACCTTTTCATGGATGATTATCACATGGCCACGTTTTTATTTTATCACCTTTTTATCAACTCATTTGTCTAAGGGCCCATTTTGCATCAATTATAATAAATTCGTTAATAATACATTTTGAATTTTAAATTTTTTACAACACTTGTCATTTTGTCCTATTAACACATCAAACATCTATCACATTAAATAACAATTTTTTACTTTTCAATAAAATTTACAAAGTGTTTGACAACTATTCAAATTATAATATGGGTTATAATCTGCTACGTCACATCATTTTTTTAGTTGTTTTTTATAAAAAATAAAAGATTACGGCTTGACTTTTATTTTTTGACTTTTTAAAAAAAGTAAAACCAATAAAATGATGCCGTGTAACAGATTATAATCTAGATTATAATTTGAGTGAGTTGCCAAACATTCTATTGGCCAATTAGATTAAGACAATTGCCTCAAAAATTTAAATTTCAAAATATATTATTAACCAATCTAATTATAAACTATACCAAACGGATCCTAAATAGAAATTTCCATTCCACATTCCCCGTCGGAGCATATAGGCGTGTCAATCAGAAAATCTGCGAGTGCCCAATCTCTCCCACGTTTTTTGTTTCTAGGCCAGATCTCTTGATTTTTCTTTGGCCAAAAGTTTTTCGCACCGTTTGAAGAGAAAAGCAGGTAATTTGCTTTGGCAAATAGTTAATTCAGAAACCAAGATCTTGAATCTAACCATTTATATTTCCGGGTCTGATCTAATCTGAATTTCATGTAGTTAGTCATCTCTGACAAATATTGGCAGGTAATTCAATTGCATAGAGAAGGAAGGGAGGAAAAATGGCTGGAGGTGCGGCAGGTGGGTTTGTGACGCGGGCATTTGAGTCGATGCTTAAAGAGAGTGCCACCAAAAAGTACACTGCTCTTCAGTCTGCAATCCAGAATTACATAGGTACACGCCTCTGAGATCTATTTATCAAATTCTGGTGCTTATTCATGCAAATGTTTTTGTAATCTCTAGTTTTCTTCAGTCATTGACATATAGCTAAAGATAAAGATTTACGGGTTAAATGATTTTTTCTTACTTGTTGAGATAAGCATTGTGGTTACATTCACCGAACTGATCTTTTATTGACTTAATTAACATTTATTGCACTTTTTGATGCGGATTCATATGGAGCATATAAGATTTTAGTTGTTTGACATGGCCTTTGAAAAACCAACAGCATCGTTCGAACACATTTGGATAGTTTTCTTAACGTGTTTTGTGCTCAGAATACTTTTTGAGGAAGCTGCTGTGTTAGCTTCCTCGTGAAATACTGAAAACAAGTAGTAGAAGCAACCTCAAACAGAATGGACACTGCTGTGAGCATTGATTGCTTTCCAAGGAAACATGCATGAACTATATTGTTTACGGTTTCATGCTAACATCTTATTCTTTTTTACATTCTTAATTTACTTCCTGTGCTATATACCATTTTCTAAAATCCATCTTAAAGCCCTTGAAGCTAATTCGTGGCTTAATTGTGGATAAGAGGCTTTGGGAGGTTAGGAATGTTAGTTTGATTCATTTGAACTTAGTTTGATTCATTTGAACTCTCCCTTACCCCACGCCCATCTTTGTGACAAAATATGGCTGTTCTTTACCCAAGTGTGAATTACTTATTTTACACTGTTTGACCAGACAAAGCTAAGATCGTTGTCCATTTTGTTGAGTCGCACAAATACTTAAAGAAAGTTATGAATCAATATCTCACCTTTCCTGATGAGTAGACAATTAGATTCGCATTTCAATAGTCTTTGATGTGTCTGGGGAAGACATCCTAGTATCAGACGTGATATTGCAGTTCATGCCTACAGGAAGCATGTTTTATGGTTAGGAAAGCAGATCTTTTTATATGTTCTAGATTACAATCGCCCCATCTAAGGGCCCAGTGTCCTCGTTGGCTACACTTTCGGTTGGGCTCTTCTCTAATGTCATTTGTAATGGCCCACTCCACTTTAGCGTGATACTCCACTTTGGGCCAAACCTACTCTTTTTTACTCTTGGGTTTACACCCAAAATGTTTCATGCTAGTTGTAGTGGGTCTCTTAACTTATAAATTCATCTTCCTTTCTCTATCCAACGGATGTGGAATTGAGGGTATCACACATACCACTTAATGGTTTCACAATCTGATAGATGACCAAGGGGTTTGATTCCAATTTTGAAGAACTTAAGTGTATCGCCACAAATATAAGGATCCACTGTTGGTGAGAGGATATCAAATTAGGATCATGGGAGCTGCTATATTGCTTGGACATGGGTATGGATGTTTGATATTCCACACAAATTTTATATTCATATCCTTTCTTCCCGCCACGATACAGGGATTCTGCGGAAAAGGGAAAAAAATTAGACATGGGTGCATTTATACGTCTTACAAACTTAAAAGAATAATGTAGAAGTTTATGTATTTTCAATATTAGATGTATTTTTGGATATTTAAATGATATAAAGGATCTCCTTCTCTGTAAAGGATAGCACACATACCATTGTCATGACCGTCTAACACTACTTATGCTAAATGAAGAGTCTAAACAACGTAGGTGGGAGCAAACTGATTTGCCATGAAAACTTGAAAGAAGAGGAAGTTGACAAGGAACAACTCATAGTTAGGTATAATTGTTTTTCTACCAAGGAAGAAAGGTTATGAGAATAAGCAAGTGAAATTTAAGAGTTATCAATTGGTCTGAGTCTGTGGGCGCTTAGATTTTGTTAGAATTATATTGAGTTGGTTTAATGCTAACAAATAGGAGTTAAAGGGCTTCCTTGTGATGTTTTTGCTTTTTTATGAGAATGGGAATGTAAACAAGTACATTGACCAAGTGCAGAGCTGTCATTAGACAGTATGAGAGATTCCATGATCTGCAAGTACAAGCAAGTCGGGGAAAGGGAGTTGGGGATGCTTTGTTAAAGTTGGACTTCTACTGCTGTTTGTTTTCATCAATATATACTTTTAATGGGTATCTGATTATCACTTCTATTAAATTAATGCGGAGGGGTATACTTTTTCTTTCTTTCTTCCTTTCTTTTCCCTTTTTTTTTTTGTTGTGAGTGGGGGGGGGTTGGTTGTTTGCTTTTACTTGAATTGTGAGTTTGCTTTCTATTTATGTAATTGTCATTGCTGGATTTTATGGACATAGTGTTTATATGTGCTCTATACTCGCCAGACAGTGCAAAGGACTTGAGTGAGCAATCAAAATTTGGTGACTCCAATCAAGCATCATCTTCAGTTGAAGAGAAAAGGTGCATTCTGCATGTGTAGCTTATTAGTTTTTAAACCTTTTTCATGCTAAATATCTGTTTCAATTGTTGCAGTTAGTATCAGTTTTGATTGCAAGCTATTCTATTCTCTTTGTTTGTGTCATCTCTTATCTTTGATAATATTTTTTTCAATTTTCTGTAACTCGTTTCAGTAATTTACCTGTGACTGATGCTGGTACTGAGAAAAATGAGATGGAATCAGCTCATTCATCCGCTGTCCCGGCTGCTGCTGCTGAGGTGGAATCCGTAAGCACGCCTGCAGACAATAGTGAATCCATCACGACAGCCTTAGCAAGTGCAGGCCATACTTTGGAAGCAGCACAGGCTGAGCTTGTCCTGAATCCTCTTCGAATTGCATTTGAGACAAAGAACGTTAAAGTCGTGGAGCTTGCATTAGATTGCCTTCATGTAGGAGTTTGTATTAGTCACCAGTATTTAGCTTTTAAATTTATTTATTTTGTTGTACGTTCTTTAATACCTTTTAAACCTTAACATTAGAAGGCTGACATTTTGTAACTTGTACAGTTTTTTTCTTGTTACTGTTATTCCTTCCGTTTATGACTGTACCCATAGCTATCTAATGGAATGGGCAGGATGATGTAACTGCTTTTAACATTCTTGATGCTTATTTAAAGCACGTAGAAAATTCTGTTGTTTGAGTCTTACACAGTACGTAATTTCTTTAATTTGCTTTTGAAACAGAAACTCATTGAATACAATCACCTTGAGGGTGATCCTGGTCTAGAAGGTGGTAAAAATGCACAACTGTTTTCTGATATCCTCAACATGGTCTGCAGTTGTGTGGATAATTCATCACCTGACAGGTATACATGTCAGTACACCAAAACATTGACGTCATCTATTTATTACTGAACGTAACTCCTCCAATAATGAAATGTGCAGCACTACTCTTCAAGTACTGAAGGTGCTTCTTACCGCTGTAGCATCTACCAAGTTCAGAGGTATGTTATCATTTGCAAATTCTAGTTTGCTTAATTATTTCCCAGTTGTGAATTGATCTTTGTTTAGTATAAGGCTGTTGTCACAATTTATCGAAAATGAAACGGGGAAGGATTAATTTTTTGTTAGATATATTTAATGAGCCTTTTTTGTTCATGTTGCGCATGTTGGTTCCTTTTTAAGTTTTCAGTCTAAAAATGTCATGCTGCTCTTGCACCATAAATTGGTCGAATGTTTCTAGTGAAATTTTTGGATAGGACAAATAGTGTAAGACACTTAACTGTAGAGGGTTGATTATAATGGCACTGAAAGCCAGAAATATGTGTAATTATAATGCATATGGAGGCTGTAATATATTTTTCTCAAGGAAAATACTTTTATGATGGAGTCTTGGAATATGAGTTCTGTTTTGAAGTTCATAACACATTCTTTCCATGGTCAGGGTCACTCAACAAAAACAAAAACTAAAGGGTTATAATTTTTAGAAAATCATTTAACCTGAAACACCAAAAACGCCTTAAAATAAATAGACCAGAAAAGTTCTGTTTTCCACCTTGAATACCCCAAAAAAAATTCTTTTGACAAACAAGTATTGGCACATAATATTTAAAAGATGTGCAGAAAAGGGGTCAGGCATTCCCTTTCTTCTTCATATCATCTGGTGGAACCATTTTCTTAATATGTTCCCTCTCATGCTTCTTGGCTTTAGTAGAGCATCTCCTTCAGTTCTCTCATATTGGTCTATCTTCTGCTTGATACCTCCTTTGGATCTATAACTCTAGTACACCCAGATTCTCCACTAGTTTTGGGTTCTGCACTGGTCCATTCCTTCTGATTGGGCATTTAGATTATGATTGTCCAACAGATTCTCTACACAAATGTGGGGACTCTGTGAAGAAATGATTTTGCAAAACTTCAGGTCTAAGTTGTTTCAACATTGAAGGAAAATCAAACTGTTGGATTTGGCAACATGTAAAAGCATCAAGAATACAAAGGAAGCCGTATTTACAAGTTTCTTCTCCTTCTCATTATAGAGTTAGTGTTGTGGATGAGGGATGAATTTTCTAATTTGTGCTTTCAGAACTTAGATTCCCTGGATTTCCGGTGTAATCACTTTTCTGTGATCTCTTATCTCTTCTCTTAGTTAATAGCCACTTCAAATATTCTTTAGCTTCCTGTAAATGATTCTCGTTCCTGTTGAACTAAGGCCCTATTGGGTGAATTAAATATGGTCTTCCCTTGTTATGATGATGCAGTTCATGGTGAGCCATTGCTGGGAGTTATCAGGGTGTGTTACAATATTGCTCTTAATAGGTAATGGTTGACTAGCCAGGTTAGATTGATTTTAAATTCACATAGAGCTAATATCATTTCATTTTGGATGTTTAGCAAGAGTCCTATAAACCAAGCGACAGAAAAGCCATGTTGACTCAGATGCTCAGTATTGTATTCAGACGGATGGAAACTGATTCTGTATGTAATTGAATTTACATTTGACAGAGCATTTCCTTTTCGTGTGCTCTTCCGATCTATTTTCACCTAGTAAGAAATGACTGTTGGCAATTCAGGTCTCTTCTGCTTCACGTTCTGTCTCACATAAAGCTGCTTTGGAAGATGGGTCAAACCCAAAGGTTGAGCAAGTGTCGTCTAGTGACCAAAATGAGCAAGGAACGAATCTGGGTGATGAACTTCAAAATTTTGTTGGCGGCACTGATATCAAGGTGTGATAATAACGTCTTTTTTTGCATTCTACTGTACAATGCACTTCTCCATGTTCTGATGATTTTGTACCAAGCTACTTGTTTGTGTCTTTTATGAATGCTAAAGATTTGGCCATCTGATATCTGAAATTTTGAAATGAAATTCCAATGTTTACAGGGCTTGGAGGCTGTTCTTGAGAAGGCTTTGCATGAAGATGGTGAAAATATTACACGGTATGGATACAATATAAAGATTTAGATTATTATAATTTTGAAACTGAATTTATGAATGAGCTCCGTAGCATGATTTATGTGCTCCATGTATACTTAGGGACATGTACAAGGTGAAACCCCTTCATGATATGGCTTTTGCCAAGATGAACTTGAAGCTTCTTGTTTTGTGCATTTGAGTTATACTGTTTTCGGGTTGCTTACAACTTCAAAGTTTTTGAATTCTCTCAGAGGAAGTCAACTGGAGAGCATGAATATTGGAGAACGTGACGCCTTGCTTCTTTTCCGCACCCTCTGTAAGGTTTGTGTGTACCATCTTATTTATTTATAATCTACTTCAGATTATATTTTGTAACAGATTTGATGAAATGTTGAATGGATGCAGATGGGTATGAAGGAAGATAAGGATGAAGTTACTACCAAAACACGTATTCTCTCCCTGGAGCTTCTGCAGGTTAGTTGTTGGAACTTATTTCTATGTATCGAGCTTTTGTATGTGGTGGTTTGATGTTCAACAAGACTCTTAATTCCTTATTTTCTTGTTTGATTGTGGTCCTTGTGGAGTGATATCTAAATAATGTGATCTCATGCCCCATACATCTGTGAGTGAAAACTGTAAGTGGAATAAAAATCATTCGGCTGATTGCTCTTATCCTTCCTTATCAGAGAGGGGCCCCCTTAGGGAGCGGGGCTTAGTTTTTATTTATTTCAAAAGGGGGAGTAGGGGGGGGGGAAGGTCCGGAAAGCCCTCACTTTATTGATGGAACATTTTGATCACCTTTTCCTCTCACCTCCCCAGTTTCTGGTTCAGGCCTTTTTATTTTATCGATAGGGGGCTTGAGGGACTCTGAAAATAAAGGTCAGGCAATCGCTTATCTTGTGTTGGCTTCAATCCAAT
>CAVNYN010288311.1:0-55632 GCA_963692815.1 Nyctanthes arbor-tristis | reverse complement strand
TTTCATGACTTCCAGCTCTTCCTTCAATTGTTTAGTCTGATTTTTAAATTGATGATGCAATTACCACCCCCCCAGACGCTGTTAAAGCGTTGTGGAGTTGTCTAACTAACGTCTAAAAATCATTTCTATTACTGCGCTCTACTAGGGATGGCAACGGGGCGGGTCGGGGTCGGGTTTGGCCTTCCCCGTCCCCGCCCCGACCCCGCCCCGATCCCCGAGTGAGTCTGAGCGGGGCTGGGCGGGTCGGGGATAGGAAAATCCCCGACATTTGCCCCGATTTTTTTTTTTTTTTTTGTAAAATCCCTATATTATTTTTTTTGTTGGCACTAATTTACAAGTCAGAAGCAGCGCAGTTGGTTAAAGGTTGGGGTAAGTTCAACTAATGGTTGAGAGTTCGATTCAACCTCAACACCACTTTTTTTTTTTTTTAATTAAGTTGAAATTTCGGGGTTCTGGGCGGGGCACCCCAAACCCGACCCCGCCCCGAATCTGAAACGGGGCACATATTTGTGCCCCGTCCCCGCCCCGTTTATAAAACGGGGCGGGGTTCGGGGCGGGTTTTCATCGGGTTCGAGTTTTCGGGGCTTTTATGCCATCCCTACGCTCTACTAGTAAGCCTCTATGTACCCCAAGAATTATCATGAATAACCATACCAATATGATTTTTTGGAAAACTCATAATGGTCCAATCATTATTATTATTATTATTATTATTATTATTATTATTATTATTATTCCATAACACAGCTAAACCTCCTCCTCTCCCTTCTCTATCAACAGCAAAGCAACCATCAAAATTAAGCTTTATTCGAACTTCCTCAATTTTATTCATATGTACAATGGTTTCTGAAACAAAAACAATAGAAGGCCTACGAGACTTGACAATCTCGCATAATGAAGCAACTGCTCGAGGGTTACCAAGCCCTCAGCAGTTCCAGCTTAGGACAATAACTGTTCCCTGCAAGCCTGCCAAGCAGCTAAGCCTGCCGATGTAGAGTTTTTTGGGCCTAGCAGTTTCGGCCATCTGCTTTCCAGAATTAGCCACATTCAAATCAGCGTGATTAGGATAATTAGGTGTGTAATTAGCAGTTCCAGGTTTTTGGCTCTGAAATAGAGCTGATTGATTCTTTCCAAATTCCAAAGTTATCATGCTCGGAAGCCTCCTCCCTAAGCCACCGTACTCCACTGGAAAATTCCCGATTCTGGCGATTAGGCGCTTTAAGCCAGACACCCCACCCCTTCGTTAATTCATTTTCAGGCATAGTGAAGCGTTTATCACAAAATTTGTCAGCATGGCCTAACGGCTCACAAAGGAAGGAAAATGTCTAAGTCGTTCATATTTAAATTTCACAGACGACCAATCTCCTTGCGGCTTTTTTTTTTTTAATAATCTTTTTCCACCTCTTGAATGGAAGACGAGTATCAACTTGCACCTTGAGTTTCTTTTACTATTTGTTATTGATTAAATGATGAAATTTCGTGCTGAAAATTTAGGGGTTATATTCAATTGAGACTTTTAAAGACTTTTTTAACTATGAGACTTCTATGGATTTCATGGGATTTTATGAGATTTTATTGGATTTGTTGGGAGTCCAGAAATATTTAGCTAGACTTTTCTAAACTTTCATAAAAAACCTTTTCCTAGACTTTCATTGAGTTTGGAAGACTTTTTTTAACTTTCTTTACAATCTTTTTTTTTTCAAATTGTACAAAATATAATATTATCGCAAACAAGGTCCTTTTTTTTTTGGGTAATCAAAACAATATTTTTCATTCATTCCATAATATCACTCATAGGAGCATCTACAATGAAATTTGGGGGAGACATTCCCCAACACAAATCCAAATAGTTACAGTCTAATGCTCATTGAGCAAGTAAATGAGTTATTTTATTAGCTCTCCTACTAATAATAGTTTTAAGCTGACACAATTCAAACCTTTGACTGATAGTCTTAACCTGCTTCAAAATAGGACCTTCAATTGCATGAAGTTCAAGCTCGTTGAGTAAGCATATGTTCGAGTATGACTCACCCTCCACCCTCATGTGAACACTTTTTTTCTAAATACATATGTTAATAAATTTTGTAAAGTTTTGTAAATTTCTGTAAATTTTTCACTAGAAAAATAAGAAAAATTTTGTAAATACATGAGGTTCGTAAAGTAATAATATAATAATTAGAAAAACTAATCACCAATTATTCTTATTAGAATACAGAAGAAAGAATTTCATATAATAATATTGTAAATAGTGCATGAAAAAAGTTTCTTGTTGACATTGAATTGCATGTAATTAGAAAAAAAATCTAATTAATAATTAACAATACATATCAGAAAACATTATGACATACGGTTGAACAATTGAATGAACAATTGTTAATTTCAAGATAATTAATAATAATTGTTAACAATTGTTAACATGGATGCAACTTGTAAAGTGAACAATTGTTAATTCCAATACAGAAAGTTAATTCCAAGATAATACACATAAAAAAAACCTATGACGTAAAAAACATGAAGTTAATAATACGTGAAATTTGTTTTCTCCACATTCATGGCCTTTTTCCCTTCTTCATAGCACTTACAAGAATCTCACATTTGTAAGAAGGATTTGTGGTGGGATTTGCTATTGATATTTTCCATTAAAAGTCTCAGAGATCGGAAGAGTAGTGAAATCCAATAAAGTCTTTGACAAATTAAATATCTCATGACTTTTTTAGACTTAAAAAAAAGTTTCAGTTGAATACCTTAAGACTTTTTAACACTTTTTAAAAGTCATAAAAAGTCTCAATCAAATACCTCAAGCCTTTTAAGAAGTCTTAAAAAGTCTTAGGTAAATACAGCAAGATTTGTAGAGTCTTAAAAAGTCTTTAAATGTAATAATTTATTACACCCCTCTTAAAATGCGTTTTGGTCTCACATCTCTTTGTATTTTACTTTTCAATCTTCAATTTTGTATTTTGTGTCTAATGTACGAAAGTAATTAATTTGGTCCTCAAATTATGGTTGTTTTCGTGCTTTTTCACTAAAAAGATTGATCAAATAGAGTTTTGAGTTTTCTTCATAAAATAAAATTTCTTAGTATTTTCAAAAATGTATCTCTAGTGGACCAATAGTTATTTTTACAAAGACTAAAAGTTGGAAAAATTTATTGCCAACTGCGATTATTGAATATATACTCTTGCAGTCCCATAAAGATAGTCTAGTGGTTATTTTTACATAGATTAAGATTTGATAATTAATATAGTTAAAACATTAAATTTTACTTTATTTTTCCATATATACTTTCATGGAATACTATTGGATTAAACTTGATATATGCCGAATTAGGCACTGGTACGCAACGTATAAAGCTAGAATAATGAGTTGGTCGACAATCAATTGGCATTTACAACATTATGGATAGAGAGTTTAACGAAACTCAAAAAATATGTACATACGATAGGATGTTATTTCTAGGGCTGGGCATCGGATGGGTCGAGCCAGGTTTGGGCCCCTACCCGACACTGAGTTGGGTTAGCAATTCTAGAACCGAGCCAATCTGGCTCGGTTTCCATAACCCGACTCAACCTGAGACAACTCGGGTTGACTCGGTTCTCGGATTGAGCTGGCCCAATACCTGCCTAACTTGAATTTCAGCCCAAAATTTCCCAAAAAAAATTAAAAATCGAGTTTTATTATTTTTTTGGCATGTTTCAATGTGATTCAAGCTTAATCAATGCCAATAAAAAAAAAGAGTATGAAAGTAAAATCACACCAAAGAGTAATCCGATTACACCAAGAAGGCAACAACACAATCACCAAAAACTTGTAACAACGAACAATTAACAAGGCAAAAAACTTGTAACAACTAAAATCACAAAAAACTTGTAATGACTAACAAGGCAACAAACTTTAAAAAGGTACCATAACCACAACATCACGATTCAATAATCAAGTCCACACCCAGAAATACAAAAGTACACAACATCAAGAGAACTCCACAATATCTTCAATCATAAACTGGATAACTTCAAAAAAAAAAAAAAGAGGCTTAATGTAGCTCATCACTCGTCACTACCGTCCACCAAGCTCCAAGAATACATCAACCATCATGTAACAAGCTCTCCCGACATTCTAGAAAAATAACAATCTATGTAAGAATAAAAATTACATAGCAATATTGAATATACTATAGGGACATAGGCTAAAGCATATAATATCTATGAAACAACTCAAACAAGTGAATACACTCACAAGATCAAACCTTTGTCGCCTACTTGTTGACTGCTCCTTATCCTATTCTTTTGAAGACTTAGATAATTCTATAAAGGAAAAAATAGTTGGAAGAAATTTACAGTAAAATATTACCCAAGGCATTTACATGATACATTTAGTTTATATATTTTATAATTTATAAGAATGAAGTAAACTTGTTTAATACCACTTCCATCTAACAAAATCAATCAAAAAACACAAGCAAAAGTATTATCACGTGGCAAATTTACTTACTATTGCTTTGAGTCAACAACACAAGCTCAAAGCTAAAAAACTAAATTAGAAGGAACAAGCTAAACCGTTTCACATAAACTAAAAACTAAAACTAAAAACTAAAAACTAAATCCTTTCACATATTATAATTTCCGACAAAAACTAGAAACTGAGAGTATATACATAAATTTATAGAAGGAACAAGCTAAACCCTTTCACATAGAAAATCAAGCTAAACCCTTCTAATTTCTAAATTCTAGTAAAAAAAATAAGAAAAAGAAAAAAAAGATAGAGATAGAGATAATGCAACCACTTACTGGCGAGTAGGGAGGCGGAATCTGGGGGCAGGAGGCGAGGCAATAGTAGGGCAGCAAGTGTGGCAGTAGACTAGGCAGCCGGTGGGTAGCAGCAGCGCAGTAGGATCGGTGGTGAGTAGCGTGGTAGATCGTTGGGGACTCAGGGCAGTAGACGCGGCAACGACGGCGGCTAAGGACACGACGACGGCGGCAGTGGCAAACCGAGCTAGGGTTCGTGAGGTGAGGGGTGATAGAGTGATTGTATTTGTATAATTGTATTTCTAGTCCCTTTGTCTGAATTTGAAATGAACTAAAAGTGTCAAAACTCAAAAATGTTAGATTAGCCAAAAACATTTTAGGGGAAAGAAAGGAAAAAAATAAATAAATAAATCGAGAATCGGGTTAAACCTAACAACCCGACTCGGGCGATTGGCGGGTCGGAGACCCGCGGGTTGAGAGGGTTCTGGGTGCCCGACCTAGAACCAGACTCAACCAGGTCGGGTTTTCCTTTTATAAACCCGCCACCGATCCGCCTTGGTCGGTGACCCGATCCGACCCCCCCGGTTTCGGGTTGGTAAGGTCGGGTTTGCCAGATTCGCAGACCGGATGCCCAAGCCTAGTTATTTCTCATCACGTTTAAATCAGTAATAATCACATAAACCACATCGCCTCTTTTTCACTTATTTTGTTGTCCATTTTGGCAAAGTTTCTTCCTTTTTTTTCTTTCTTTCTTCTCAATTCTTAAATCTCAACAGTGATCAATTACGTTGAATTAATTCCATGTAAACTACAAATTAAAGTATGATATGAAGTTTGAAACTCCAAACTGTATTTATATTTGCTCATTTGGTTTATTTTGAGGTCTAATTAATGAAATTGAGATTATATCTTATGAAAGGTAGTGTCTCTATTCAGACCCCAATTTCTTGGAACAACCCACAGCCGCGTCTCTTGAAAATCAACGTCGATGCAGCTATTTTCTCCTCTCAGGGACTAGTTAGTTATGGTATGGTTTTGAGGGATTCTTCTAGCACTTTCTTGGCTGCAAAAATAGTCAAGCATGAGAGAACCTTTGAATAAAAAATTGCAAAGGCATTGGGAGTTCGTGAAGCGTCAAAATGGGTGGAGGAATCATAGGTTGAGAGGATTATCATCGAGACTGATTCTTCACTTGTTTTTGAAGCTTTAAGAAATTCTTCTATTGATATGTCGCAAAAATATAACTTTAATTTTATTACTTCAACTCGTGTCGCTATGGCTTCCTTGACTTTTCAAAATTTTCATATACTTGTCTAGTCAAATCGAATTATGTTATGGGAATGGAAATTAGTAACTTAATAATAAGTTCAAGTTTCAAGCTAAATAACTCGGAACTTATCAAACTAAATTCTAATGAATTAATTTCAAGAATCCTAACTCCTAATAAGTCCCTATATAGGCCAAAAACTTTCAAAATCTTCTATTTTGGTCCATTTTCTTCCATTTGAGCTAACACCATATAAGTCTCAATAAACTTCATTTCACCTTCCTCAGCTCATTTTCTAACAGCAACAAGCAACTCTTAAGCCCATTCCCAATCTCTCATTCTTCTTCTTCTTCTTCTTCTTCTTCTTCTTCTTCTTCTTCTTCTTCTTCTTCTTCTTTATAATCAACAACTAACAATGCTTTGTTTTCCTTGACAAGAAAAACATCAATAAGCTTCCAAGGATCATTTAACATCAAGAAACAACTCAAGAATCCAATAATAACAAAGTAACTATCACTCTTTTTTTCCTTTTTCCTCAAGCAAATATCATTCATAAATAATTACATTAACTAGGAATTCCAAAAATATATATACACACACTTGCATCCTTCCTTCTCATTCATAAATATCAGTTAACAAAAAAAAAAAAAAAAAAAAGAAGAGAAAAATCAGAAAAATAGTGTGCTCGGTCGAACCAAGCAAACCTAAGTACTGACCCATCTTCGATCCTTCACCAAAGGTTGCAAAGTTGGTGTCTATGGCTTCCTCGCTGCGAGAAACACATATGTAAGTATTTTGGCCGGATAACCACCACCCTCGCCGAAAAATGATCGAAACCACCCAACTTCTCCACTATAAACCACTACCATACCTTTAAAAACTTACTTCTATGCGAAGAGCTCGTCGAGAGCTTTCTATTCTACCAATGTTTGCTTCAAATCACCAGAGTTTTGGTAAAAATTTTTCACCTTAAAAGCCCAGCCATGTTCGACTCCCTCCGTTCTTCACGCTTGTTCTTTTCCATTGTATAATGACCAAAAAATTATAGATCTAGAGTATTAACTTTTAGATTTTGCTTTTTAGTCCCTAAAAGCTTTAATAACATTTAAATGATCCCAAAATTTATGGTCAACTCAAGTCTTGACCCCAAAAATTCCCAAGACATTTAAGTTAACACAGATTATTATTTAAAAAATGTTTTCAATAATTAAATTTCATCCTCAAACTTTCAAGTTTTGCTTAACTGGTCCCTAAAACTTTTAAATTCAAATCATATAAGTCCTTAAACTTTTAATTTAACTTAATTTGACCCTCAAACTATTCAAATATATTAAAGTAGAGTCTTCTAACTATTATAATTGTTCAATTTAACCCCCTAAATAATTTAATTACTTCATAAAGGTCCTAAATCCTAACCAATCAAATGAATTGTAAACTCTAACATTCCTAAATGATCATTTAGACCCTTAAACATTTTAAGAATCTAAAATCTTTACACTTTAACCTTCATAAACATTCAATTAAGTCTTTAAAGTTTTATATTCTCCTTTCAATGATAATCCAAACATACTAAATCACTTTAAATTTTTATTTGCTAGACAAGGGTGCTTTAAATTTCAAGCTTTAGTAGTATCACTGCTCGCGCAACCTTTCAAGCACTTTTTTCAAGACTGTTGAGGTAGGGTTTATATTATGCAAATTTTAGTTAATTGATCATACCTTCTCTTTATGTGTTGATTATAATTGTGACTTGAATGCATGAAATAATTTGCCAGGGACTGCAATTGGTCCGGGATCAAAAGTAGGCCCTTGGGATAGGCCACCGCGCAATTGTCATTACCAGCGCTATGTATATTCTCAGGGACAGTAAATGGGTCCGGAATCAAAAGAAGGCCCTTGGGATGGCCCCACAGTACAACTTTGAAAATTTTAAAAGTTTTAAGAGTAGAGTCTATGATTGTGATTGCATATTTGGTTTGACGTGAGATCGGAAGAGCGTCCCCACTGAGTATAATATTATTATTATGCTCACCCCAACTTTCCCTCTTTCCAAGTTAAGGGGCCGGACATGATCGAGGTGACGAGCGGGGCTAATTAAATATTTTGCCCGCTTTTTGCTAAATACTTCATTGATATTATGCTTTCATCAATTACTTTTGTCGACAACTATAAACATACATTTTAGGAATTATGTATATGAAATTATCACCGTGTTTCAGCACATAGCCTATCCTTATTAGTTTATCTGTTTAAAAAAAATTTTTTTTACTCACCAAATTCAAATATGAAAATGCGGCTTTTAGTATTGTCCTGAGCTTTTAGAAATTGAGGCATTACAATACATTTGTGCCTCTTCAGAGTTCACTCTTGCCAGAGCAATTTATCCAGTCAAGAAGTTCCCAAGAAGTGATCTATGACCCCGGTTAAAGACCAAAATCCACCGTGGAGTGACGTATTCTGTGTTGAGATGAAATTGTTACATTTTCCTGGACTAGCATCCAAAAGAGACAGGCTTTACTTCTAAACTATGAAGGAACACAAATTATTTTGCAGTAGATGTTATTCCATGGTAATAATAGTGGAAAAAACCAAAAATAAAAAAAATAAAAGAACAAAACATGAATGCTCAAAATGAACCAGTCATGAATGTCCAAGCAAAAGCCAGCATAATATTTATGGAAAACCTAGAAAATTTTAGGTGTAATTTAAGTCCAACTAATTTTGTTTTTTCCCTCTTTATTTTGGGTGCAAAATGTTAACATCCTACATTCCACTTTACTCGAGTAAAAAAGTTTGATGTGGGAAGAAGAATGATGTATTACTTTAGCTAGGCTGTTTCTTTTTAACAACGAGTAAAAAACTTTGCAGCCAAATTTTTAGTTTTTGAGAAAATGCCTTTTGTTCAAAGTTGCTTTTGTGTTTCATATGTAGAACTAGGAATATATATATATATATCCGTGTGTGTGTAACTTTCCCCACTGTATCGTGTTTTCGATGACCTTGCTGACAACTTGTTGAATGCTGGATGAAGTATCAGTACATAACAAAGGAAAGACTACGACGTAGATCGATTATTAGCAACCTAAGTTCAACCCAACGAGTCAAGACTATCAAATATGGCCTCAGCGACTGCTACGAGAAAAAATTTATGGAATTATGCTTTGGATACTTTCTGGAACTTTTTGAAGGTCAGGTTTTGCTGTTATATCATCTACGAGGTGATATCCCGCATAGTAAAGTACAGGAAGGATCATGGGCTATAGTTCAAGTTTGATGGGCAGCTTGCACATTTTAGTATTGAAGAATTTACCCTTATCATGGGGCATCCTCGCAGCCATATTCCACCCAAGGGTCTACAAGCTAAACTGCTGGCTCAGAACACCTTTAAGACGAGAATTTTTTGGCGGTAGAAATATGCTTAAATTGTGTGACGTTAAAGATACATTCGCTGCTTGCAAGAAAGAGAAGGACAAGGATCGATTGGCATTGTTGCTTTTTTTGTTTACTATTCTGTGCAATGTAGATAGTAGTACCCCTGCAAAAAATATTGCATTGGTGCTTGTGGAGGACGATGAAGCATTCAATTCCTATCTGTGGTACAATGGCGTAACATCCGCTCTTGAAAACACTGAAGCGAGAATCAGGAGCTAGATCGTAGGCGTTTAATGATGCCAATAGGGATGACAAGATATCAGATAAATACACCTTTTACAGTTTCCCTCTAGTTCTATAGGTTTGTCGGTCAATTATAAAATGCAGAAAATTTAATACTACCTTTATTTTCTTTTATTGAAGTATGGTGATGCTAACCTAGTGCGCACACGTAGACATGAGCTTACAAGATGTTACTAGAAGTAGCATTCGCCATTCGTGTTGGTAGTCTACCCGCAAATGTTGAGCTGGGAATTAGATAAATCACTAGATGTCAACAAAGTGGTGGAATTCTTCCCGAATAACAAGGATTGTCATAACAGTTGCAGGGAAAATGCTAAACAAACTGTTCTTACATAACTTTCAGATGCTCACAATTTTTTCCACTTTACATTTGCAGTGAAATGCTATACCGTAATGGTTCCCACTGGAGAAGAGTGAGAGCAGGATTATATGTCACTGTTGGAGGCCATAGACGATTTTCCAGAGCAGACTCTTGACAAGATAGTTATGAGTGGAGTTGGGCTGCAAGATCTAATTATGGAAGAACATGCAGGACTTGAGTGAGGATAAGCAGGACTTGAAAGAAGAGAGCCTGCGACAAGTTCATGTAGCAGAGCCTGAGGCAGAAGAGTGGACAAACAGGACGAAGAGTGTCGTCGACTGTGAGCGAGGTTTTCACCTAGTACCAAAAGTTCTCACGGTGTGTCTAGCTCAGCATTAGTAGAACACAATGCTGATGCAGATAGGATGGGTTCAAATTGTGGCACATAGAGTTCATAGCAATATAATCTAAGCCTTGTTAAATTATTGAAGATTAACACAAGCATTGGTCAAATGAGGGATTATATTGACACTGTGGAAGACCTTGTAGCACATTCCAGTCTCCGTGGAAGGCCGCGATTTCAGCCAGCACAGACGATGCTGTAAATACATGCAACTTGTTGCAGGTTGAGTTCTAGGGCCTGGGTAATGATTTCAATTTTAATGAATCCCCTAGAGACACTGATTTAGTTCATCACACTATTCCTCTAAATGTTAGTACCCCCAAAGCTCATGATGCCAGAGAGAGAAGTTCTAACTCATCTCACCAGGCTAATAAGGTAGGCAACGAAAGTATTTGTTCAATGGGTTGCTCTAATTCCCAACCAGACCAAATCGATATGGATTCCACTAAAGAAGTGGCAGTAGGAGAGGGTCCACTTACGGATGTTTCAGTAAACGAGGATGACAAGCCTGATGAGAATAGTAATTGCTTGAAGAGTCATTACGATTCCCTATCAGTACCAATCAATAAAGACTCGAGAACAGAAGCTGCGATAGGGAAATGCCTCAAGACTAATGATTCCTCACACTTGGATGACATGGCATGTAGTACTAATCAATAAGTTTATTCTGTTTCTTTCCTTCTTTGTTTTAGATACTACATTTGGTAGTTTTCTATGTTTCCCACACATTACATCATATAAAAATAAACTATCATGATGATGTCGTGTCATTTTGTATAAGAAAAAGATTTTTGTAAGAAAATTTTGTACAAGTAAAATTTTCCTTTAAAGGTTCTATTGTTTTATATAACTTTCAAGTGAATATCTAATATCTAAATATTATGTCACACTTAGTACTTTACTACTATGAGAAGTCCCTTTTTGTTTATAAATCTTATGCCTAAACTCTCATGTAATCTTCACAACAATGTTAGTGTCGAGTTCTGTATTCCATATTGGTGAAAGATCATCCGTCGAATAATGGCTCAATTATTTGGTTATTAGGATTTTTTTGGGTATAAATAGTTTATCTTTAAATGGTTCCTATGTATTGTGCATAGAGATTATTTTATTTAATCACTTACTTCAAAGTGAACGACATGGCAGGTGATAAGAGCAATAGTTCAAATGACTAACTCCATTTCCCGCACGAACAGATTGATGAGGAGCCACGCAAAAAAATGGCAATAGAAGAGTGTCTTCAAACTAATGGTTTATTCCAGAAGGTCAGCAAAGCAGGTGAGAAAAGCGTTGGTTCAGAAGAACACTCTAATCCCCCACAGAAGGGAACCGATAAGGATTCATACAAAGAACGAAGAGATAATTAGGGCATAGAGAGTGATGAGTTGAGGAATGATCCTGGTGCTGAAACCTTAGTACATCAGCACAGTCACGAGATGGCCAGGGGAAGAACAAGAAGTCGGTGGCTGCAGCACCGGAAAGTTCTTCTTACAGTGGCAAGACTGATGCAGTGCTGACAAACCATTCATGAAGGCTTCATCTCAGAAATTCTAAAGGAGGAGGGGAGAAAATTTGGGAGGTAGATTCACAACTCTGATAGCAAGCAAGTCCCTAGGCCCCTTCCAAACTGATACAATTAGTTATACAATATAACAGTCATAGAATATGAATGGTCTGATCAATTTGTGTAAATCATAAGTATCTTTGTAGATGATAGTGGTGTTGTTAACAAAACTATTCACATAAGTAATAAGTGCATTTTAAAGCATCCCGAATAAAGATATTAAAATCAAATTTTAGAGAGACGTGCCACCAACAACCACAAAATACATCTACAGTGGATATGGTAAAAAAATTGCCATAAGAAACTTCTTTTTAACACCAAGTTAAAATTGTTCATAGAGCATCTACAATTAAGGTGTTAAATCAAGTTTTAGTGATAGGTATTTGTTAACAATCGCAAAATATTGTTACAATGGAAGTATTGATAAAGTCGCTAAAGGAATCCTTTTAGCACTAAGTTAAAATTGTTGTTAGATTTAACAACTTACGTGACATTATTGTTACTTTTTTATCTAACTTCTCATTGATTGAAATTTTCAGAATTATCAAAACCACAACTAATTATCAATTATCTCTGTATTTGACCAACCTGAAATCATCATTCATATGAATTATTAATTTCTTATTGAATGAACTTTTGCGCATTATCAAAAGCACAACTAATTATCAATTATTCCTGTGTTTGACTGAATTTTGAGTAATAAATTGAATGGTGCGGCTCACTTGACTTATTACGCTAGTTTAATTTAACACTTACAATGCATTACTAATCAATAGCTACATTTAACATGATGACATGCTACTTAACGGTCCCTTAAAATTTACGTTATTGATTATATGGCCAGATAAATTTAACACTGCAATTATGGATAAGCTCATCAACAAGTAATGCTGATGTGGCCTTATTTTTACTCTTTTTATTTTAATTTATTGATGACTAAACTTCTTGGGAATAAACAAAACACAAAAAACTGAACGGCACTTCTTTGAACTCCATCTTCTTCAATCCAAAATCCTATTCTTAGTATAGAGACCGTAAGTCACTAGCTTGTAATCAAATTTCCCAAATATTGAGATCATCAAGTCTATATCTAATTTTGAATTGTTAATTAATCAAGATTTTGCTTGAAAATTTTCTCTGACGGTCATTGGAGTATTCTTTTTTGCTAAATGTGGTGCCTACACGCTGGCTCTATTGCAGGCCAAAACTAACTGTAACCATGAACCTTGTTGTTGATGGGGACTTGTGTAGTTTACTCACCATAAAGTTTGCTGAGTATTTTGCCGCCAATTCACCCATGACAGTGATTAGGGGAGAGTCAGCTGACAAGTACCAGGAGAAGCTTGCCACTAACTTGTTTGCTGGGAAACTCACTAGTGTCACTTTACCATGAACTTGGCATGCGACCAAGTGAATATTTTTATGCTTCTGTTGAAAAACGACACGGTTTTATCGCTCCTCTTCCACATATTCTTCTCTCCTTTAAAGTTCTATAATCTATAGTATGTGCATCCTATCACGGCCTATATAGACCACGGGCCACACCGTTTACGAGAGTATGGAATCTATATAGGTCATGTGCAAATTGGTGCGACTGAAAATATAATGTCTCGTAATTTTAATATCCGATATAATTAGGAAATTGTGGAAATTCAATGCAATATGTTATAAATCCTAAGACTCAGTTGAAGGTATATATACATTCCATTGGTAGAATTGCATGGTAACACCCCTAAAAGCACATGAAACTTGCCATAAAACAATTTCACTTGATTAAAATATTTTAAGTGGAAAGGTGACATTTGACATTGTTAATGCATAAAGAAGACAAGTGTGAAATAGAAAGAATGACACATGGAATCATTTTTTGCTAAAGACATGTTTGGATTATGATGATACTCCCCTAATTTATTGAAGAAAAATAAGGAACAAACAAACAAAGTCCTCCTCAAATAAACCATGGGTGTATATTGGAGGGAAGTAAAGCTCTAGATGCACACTGGATAGAAATAAAACTAAGAGTGCACATTGTGTAGAATACAAATTAGAGAAGCACATTGGATAGGATACAAAACAAAGGTAGTATATTGCATGACAAAACAAGTGGCACAAAACAGGTTGGAAAGAAAAAACCATGGTTAAGAAAAAGACATGAAGGTATCTACACTTTCTACTCCCTAATTTGCATATAACTTTCTTATTGAGCTTCTTTGTACAAGCCCAACCCCCTAAAGCAAAAAAAGTCTGGTACTCCAGAAGTACTGAACTCGGTACTCTTGACCAATCAGGGATCTGTATGTGGATTGAAGATGCCCAATTTGTTATTTAATTTGGGCCCTAAATCTTACATGTGAGTCCCTAATTGGTCAGAAGCACCTAGTGCTTATACTCTTAGAGTACTGGACTTTTTCCCCAAGACAATTAATTATTATTACATGCCTAAAATATCTTGTCCCTGTGTCCATTATTTATGCTTATGTGGACACTTGTTAAATCGATTGCATGCAAGACACTTGTCTTGCTTAGAGCACACACTTGTCATGAGAGTAGACAAATGGCAAACAAGCAAGAGACACTTGGAAGATTAAGAATTGCTAATTGACATGTAAATAGGCCACCTTCTCTACTAATTGGAAGTATGGGAAGAGAGAGAAAGTCAATGTAGGATTCTTCTCTCTGGACAATCAAAACTCTACTCCAAGAATCCGTCTCACGTTCTTTCTTGAAAACCCATTTCATTGTTTGTAATCCGACCATGAATCTACTCCTATTTTGGGAGAATGTTAGAAGAGAAAAAGGAAAAGCCAAGCCACTGATTGTCTTCTTCCTATCGAAAAGCTCGACTGGCTGTTTACCTTTAAGCTTCCTATAAACTCTGGAAATATATGTTATGAGCCACATTTCGAGTTTGTAGGGAGTAGATCGGAAGAGCACACGGAAATAACTCTCTTAAACTCTATAAATCGTCACTTTTGGAGATTAATGTATTATGCTCGGGACATGTATACCTCCGAGTCACTGCTCTTCCGATCTAAACTAAGGAAATATGGTTCCTTTTGTTTTCATCAGAGAGCTTGAACGGGATTTTGCTATCTAACAGTGAGTAACTTGGATTGTGCCTCTATCAATGAACTCTTAGTCCTTTAGCTTATATACTCTTATTTCAATTGAGCTATTCTTAAATCTTGATTATGATACTTGATATGTTTTGATATGGTTTGATATGGTTTGATATGGTGTTACTACCAATCTCATTCATGCTACTTGATTTGTTTACATTGCCATGAGAGCTCTAATGATTCCAAGACCTCCGTGAATGGCAATTGTCTTGTCATTAAATGATATGTTTTGCTGGGGCCTTGATAGGGGGTCAATCATGGTCCTTGTGGTAACTAGACTTGATATGATTTGGCTACTGCATATAGCACGTGCATTATTGATTTGGGGCATGAACTATTATGATATGATATATGCACACCAGGTTCGATTAGTAAGAGCCCAACTTGATATCTTTTGTTTTGGCTCCGATCAAGGGTTTATGAATCTTTGAGCTCATATTTGTTTTGTGTCTTGATCAAGTAGCTTGAATCCCAACCGTGAGCTAAAGTACCTACCATGGTTATTCAAGTAACTGATCTCATGATCATTTGTTCCGTTCTTTGAATTGTTTGTTGGTTTGTTGATTTTGGTACAATCTTGGCTACTCACGTGGTTTTTTTATGAAACTCACTCCGTTGTTTTCTACATTTTTGTAGATATGAATTAAACCGATCGGAGCAAGTGGAAAGGAGAATCTTCAAGATGGAAACTCCGGTATATGTACGTGACTGTAAAGTAAGATGAGATATGAACATGATAATCATGATATGCATGTTCTTCAAAGAAGATGAGTTGACTGCTATCCTAACTATTAATTTGAACATTAAGCGTAAAATTCATTAAGAATATTTGTAAAGACTAATATGAGATATAAATATCTCCCTTGAATACTCTACTGGTTGAAGATATAAATACGTTCCTTTGAATACCATGCTTCTTGAAGATGTAAATACCTCTCTTTAATCCTCTGCTTGTTAAATATGTAAATTTCTCCATTGAATACTCTACTACTTGAAGATATAAATACATCCTCTAAATACTCTGTTGCTTGATGATATAAATACCTACCTTTAATACTCTGCTTGTTAAAGATATAGATATTTGATGGAAATATGTAATTGCACACTACACCAGAAATTGTCATGCTTCGTGAGTGTTTATATGACTATTTAAAGGGGAACTTAGAAATAAGAGCTTCTGTAAACTTTATGGGTATCAGTCCTATTCTTTTGAAAAAGTCTTTAATCAAGGTTTTCAAGTATTCAAAATTGTTTTCTAACTATCAACTAATCCTATATTAGTTTGAACGGTTTTAACCAGGAACTCAATAATTTATCTCTTTCATTTCTATGCCAATTGGTTATTTTGCAAAAGATGATAATATGCCTTAGGGTTTCTAAATAAGCTACTGAACCTTCTAAGATTAAATTATTATCCTTCAAGATATAAGTATCATACGAGTTTCCACAAGAATATAAATTATTTTGACCACATGCGCTTTTGCAATGCAATAAATAAATTGTTGTTTTATTATGTGGAAATTTCCTGTTTGTGACAAGTTGGTATCAGAAAATGGTCGTACGGACTACACTTACATATATCATTTCCATGAGACTTGATCCAATTAGTTTGCGGTAAGTTCTAATGGTATGAGTTTTGATTGTGTATTGAAGAGATATGGACTATACGAATTTTTGTTAAACTTGGGTATGAAACTCTAGTTCATTTAACTTTTGTTCTTTCATGAAAAGAACTATTTAGCACAATTGTAATGTAATTTCCTTCATGCCTTAAGAATATGTTAAGTTCAATTCCTTCGATTGCTAATGGGTACTTTATATAAGGCTTGGTTATTATTATAATAGGACAATTTAGCCCATTGAAGCAAACACATTAAATTATTTTTGATTAGTGTAAGTATTGATTTACAGTATCAATATCTACCTACATGATTGAATTAGGGATCTTCTCTTGATAATTGGAAACCAAGAAAATACAATGCAAGGGCGGAAAGCATATCCTTCCCCGGAGTTTAAATCGCCATCCTTTATGGCATCCGAGTTTCCTATATTTTTGTCTAAACTTCTAAAATGAAGGAATATTTGCATCATTCCCTCTATATATGTTGTTTCTTAACTTGTTACATTGACTATTAATTGGTTCCTGACTTGTTTCATTGCTTATTTGCTATTCCTTAAGTCGCTCATTGGCCTCCCTCGATGTTTTGCCTCCTGAACAATGAACATATATTTGATATAAAACTTTTGAAATATGCCATTTAATTTCTTTGAACCATTTTCAATAAGTTCTCCTTTCAATTGTACCATCCCAAATCTTTTGAGCTCCTTTGATTGGAACATCTACCTTCTTACCTAAGTATTTCCAATGCCGTTGGAAGCCATGAGTTGTTTCTTTTTTCCTCAAATTTTGGTTCCTTTAATCTTGCATGCGTAAGAATATTTGTTTTCCTCTCCGACATTTTTGAAATCCTTAAGACCAATAAATTTGAATCCTTCACTATGACCATTCACGTTTTTCTAAGCAGTTGGAATTGCTTAGAATTTGCCATCCGTTATACCTTTAAATGGATCCCTTTGAACCTTGTTCATTGTTGTTGCTTCAAAACTCACGTTTGAAAAAGTCTTATTAATTTTTCTACACTGGACACATTGATCTCTTGCTAACCCTTCATTTGACTAAATTACTTTTGAAAACACTTTAGCCATGAAAACTCCTCTTTGATGAAATGTGGCAAATTCCTTCTATATGGGCCTTCC
Source organism: Nyctanthes arbor-tristis (assembly GCA_963692815.1). NCBI lineage: Eukaryota > Viridiplantae > Streptophyta > Magnoliopsida > Lamiales > Oleaceae > Nyctanthes > Nyctanthes arbor-tristis. Next base: position 37,804 of record CAVNYN010288311.1, on the reverse strand, counting down.
TTTGATATTTTCTTTGATATCAATTCAAAGTACAAGAGAAGTTTGTCTTTCTCCTTACACGTTTCTTTTCTTGTTCTCACCCATTTTTGTTATCTATGATCTTGTTACCTTCAGTTTCATTCTTTTGATAACATGGCTTAAAACTAATGCATTTCATTTTCTTTGGTAAAACTTTTGAAATAAATTCGCCACTTTCTATTGACTATGATTTGCTTTGTAAAACTCGGTGATACATAGCATGATAATGGATTCATGCAATAAGAAATTTGGGGAGAATTTTATGTTCCTCTCTGCATGTCTTAACTCTTGTCATTGCCTCAGGATTGTTTGAAACACATGCTCATCTTAACATACTTATTATATCATATATTTTGATTCATGACGATATTTTTCCTGATGGGTTAATGCTTTCTCAATTTGCTAAGACCTTGCGTTGTCATTAATTGAAACTGGAAATGAAATTTCGACATTTAAAAGAGCACGCATGAGCAGCCAGGAAGTAAGGGCTTGAAGCTAAGAAATGGATTTTCTTGATCTTGAGAACTTCATTATAACAGTATGGATGAACTATCGATGTTGTTGATCATGAGATTTTGAAAGTAAAAATAGGTTTGATATTTGGTCTGAAGACAGATTGGGTACTAGCTTATTCAACTAAGCTTGATATTTAGGATATCGATCCGATATTAACGATGAATTTGGTATTTAGCTCATTTCATTACGGATATCTTAGGGATTTTTATTTGATAGCAAAGATTGGCGAAATTTTGGTTTTGATATATATATATTAAGGATATAGTTAACATTTAGTCATAAAAATCTTTGTAGTACATTTGAAGGCATGTACACCTTCCACTTCCTACATTGCATATAATTTTCTTACTGGGCTTCTTTGTTCAACCCAACCCCATGAAGCCCAAACCAACTAAATATTATTAGATGCCCAAAATATCTTGTTCATGTGTCCATTATTTATGCTTCTATCGGTCACTTGCTAAATGGATTGCAACTAAGACACTTGTCTTACTAAGAGCACACACTTTTCATGAGAGTGGACAAATGGCAATCATGTAAGAGACAGCTAGAAAATGAAGAATGGCTAATTGGTCTATAAATAGGCTACCTTCTCCACCAATTGGAAGTATGGGAACTGAAAGAAAATCCATTTGGGATTCTTCTCTCCGAACATCAAAACTCTACCCGATAATTCTTCTTACGTTCTTTACAAAACTAGAGCTTCTTTCTCTTGTTTCATTTTCTTAAAAACCCATTTCATTGTTTGTAATCCAATCAAGAATCCATTCCTATTTGGAGAGAATATTAGAAGAGAAAAAAGAAAAATCAAGCCACTAATTGTCCTCTTCCCATCAAAAAGCTTGACCAGCCGTTTTTGTAACTTTAAGCTTTATGAAAATACTGGAAATATATGTTAGGAGCTGCAATTCGAGTTTGCAAAGAGCTAATTGTGAAAATGAATAAGATGTGGTAATAACTCCCTTAAACTCTATAAATGATCACTTTTGGAAATTATTGTATTTTCTCGGGGTATGTATACCTCCAAGTCACCGTCTTTGTGACTGAACTAAGGAAATATGGTTCCTTTTGCTTTGATCAGAAAGCTTGAAGGGGATTTCGCTATCTAAGAGTGAGTAACTCTGATTGCACCTTAGAGTCCTATACTCTCATTTCAATTGAGATATTCTTGAATCTTGATTATAAGACTTGATATGTTTTGATATGATTCGATATGATGTTAATACTGATCTCATTCATGCCTACTTGATTTGTTTACATTTCTATGAGAGTTCTAATGATTCCAAGACCTCCGTGAATGACATTTGTCTTGTCATGATATGATATGTTTTGTTGGGGCCTTGATTGGGGTCAATTATATGGTCCTTGTGGTACCCCTAAACTTGATATGATTTGGCCATTGTGTATTGCACGCGCTTATGTAAGCAACTAATTATTCATATAACGACTTAATTTATATGAACCCTAAGTCCCAAATCGTTAGAATTCCTAACTTCTACATATAATAAATATTCTAGGATCATTAGAAATGGACCTTGATCCATGACAATTATTCTAATTGAAAGTTGTAGAAATATATAAGAGAAGAAACCATTCTCCTTTTTAGCCTTCTGTAATTAAATGTACATAATTGATGTGTTCCATTCATATTTACTGGCATAGGGAGACGGTTTCTTTATACTCAAGAGAATAGGTTTCTTGAAACCATAGACACCAAATTTCTTTGGGCTTAAGACCCTACCCACTTTCCATCAAAGTGGGTAGTTAAGAAATCACCCAATAATTGACTAATTAACTTTAGCCCGTTGGACTGCTAATATTATGTGGGCCACAATAATTGATCTTACATTCTCCCACTTGGCCCAGATAATATTGTTTCCATGAATAGTCTATAACATGATTCGCATATCATAAAGCTAAAATTTTGCATACATTTGTCGCCAATCCTTGAGTGAAAATAAGAGTCATGGCGTTTTTACATCATTATTCTAATATAATTCATTCTATTACTACAATATTAGTCCATAACTAAAATAATACATAATGAACAACAATGTCTTGAATTTTGATAAAGACTATCCAATCAATATTCATGTCAACATTTGTGTACACACTTGAAACCAAGACATGAATATAATTTATCAAAAACAACATAGTTGAGCTCAGAGTGTCAAATATGTAGACATCATAACTCATAAATTACATAATGTCATGACTATTTCGGGTAATGCCCATTCTTTCGACAATTTCAGTAAATGTCTTTTGTGGCAATCCTTTTGTTAATGGATCTGTAATCATAAGATTGGTGTTAATATTCTCAATTGACACTCTTTGTTTTTGAACTTTTTTATGGCAAAGTACTTCAATTCCATATGTTTAGCACATTTAGAGTACTAGTCGCACTTTGAAAAGATGATTACTGTAGAATTATCACAATAAATTTTCAGCGGCTTAGAACTACTGTTGACAATCCGAAGTCTTGAAATAAAGTTCTGCAGCCAATTCCCATGAACAGTGGCCTCAAAGCATCCATAAATTTAGCTTCCATAGTGAATGCAGCTATAACTGATTGCTTTATACTTTTCCATCATATGGCCATTCCAGCCAACAGAAGACTTCCTTATATCAACACATCTAGCAAAATCTGATCTAAATAATCAATGACCTCCAAATTATCAAGCCTCCAATAAGTGAGTATGTGGTCTTTCGTTCCTTGCAAGTATACTTTCTTTGCAGCTCACCAATGATCAAGTCCTGGATTACTTTGATAACTGCCCAACATTCTGACAGTAAAACTGATATCTGGCCTGGTACAAGTCTGTGCTTATATTAAACTCCCAACAATTTATGCATAAGGAATGTTTGTCAGCTGTTGACATTCCAATTCATTATTTGGACATTGCATGAGACTAAACTTGCTCCTTTCTCAATTGGAAAAACAGTTTCAAAACATTTTTCCATCTTAAATCTCTCTAAGACTTTATTGATATCAGCCTTCTGAGACAACTCTAACAATCCTTGTGATTTATCTCGGAATATTTCAATACCGATCACATAAATTGCATCTCTCATATCTTTCATTTCAAAATTCTTGGTTTCATATAGAAGACCAAGGTAATTTGTATCAAGTAAGATATCATCAACATATAGAATCAAAAGGATAAACTTGCTCCCACTGACCTTTAGATATATATATCGATCAACGACGTTTTCTTTTAATCCAAAGGAAGTGATGATAGCGTTGAACTTAAGATACTATTGACAGGAGGCTTGCTTAGGTCCATATATTTAATTTATTTCTTTAATTTACACACCACATATTCCTTTCCTTCAACTAGAAAACCTTCACGCTGATCTATATAAGCTTCTTCATCTAAATTTCCATTCAGAAAGGATGTTTTCATGTCCATTTGGTGTAAGCCCAAGTCATAATGAGCTACCAAGACTATAATAATTCTGAAAGAATCTTTCATAGGGACATGGGAGAAGGTCCCTTTGTAGTCAATGATGTCTTTCAGAGTGTAATCTTTGGCGACAAATCTAGCTTTATATCGTTTGACATTACTCTTAGAGACGCTTGCTCTTAAAGATCCACTTGTAGCCAACTTTTTTACTAATTTAGGTAAGTCAACGAGATCCTAAACTTTATTTTAATCCATAGATCTCAACTCCTCTTTCATAGATCTACTGATTTATCAGAATTAACACTGTTAATGGCTTGTGAAAATGAAACTGGATCATCATCTACAACTCCTAAGTCATATTTAGACTCTTATAGATAAACCAAATAATCATCAGGAATAGCCGATCTACGTTGCCTTTCTAATTGTCTTAATGGTATTCCTTGTGATGCACTTTCAGTATGTTCATTAATAGTTTCCTTAGTGTAAGGTGCTGGATCATTAATTTGTTGTTTCGCTAAGTTTTCATGTCATTCAACAACTGGTGGAACAACAATAAGTTTAGAATAATGGAACTTGTACTCTAACTTCTTGAATCTCCACATTACGTGGTTCCACACTCCTACTAACTTCGCCATTTTCAATGAACTAACATCTCCTGTTTAAACAATTCTTGTACTATGGTTATGACAATAAAATCTATACACTTTTGATTTTTCTAGCTAACTAATGAAAAACCCACTGGTTGTTCTTGAGTCTAGCTTCTTTTCATGTAGATTATAGATCCTTACTTTTGCTGAACAGCCCCAACATGTAGCTGCCATAAACTGGGTTTCCTACCAATCCAGAACTCAAAAGGAATCTTTGGAAATGCTTTACTAGGAACCCTATTAAGCAAATACATGGCAGTTTTTAGAGCATACATCCATAAAGATATGGACATATAATATACACCTAACCATCTCAATTAAAGTACGGTTGCACCTTTCAGCCACACCATTCTATTCTAGTGTGCTTGGAATATGTATTGAGCACATATGTCATGGCTTTCAAGAAATTTAGAAAATAGACCTGGATGTTGTCTAGTTTCATCATGTCAGCCAAAATATTCACCACCTCTGTCAAATCTGTGATTTTTCAGCTTTTTGTCTAATGTCCTTTCAACTTCATTAACGAAAATCTCTAATGCATTTTCTACTTGAGATTTTTCATGTATAACTTGAAAATCATCACTAAAAGTGATGAACATCTTTTCTCCACCAAAAGATGGAACATCAAGAGGTCCACATTTGTTAGTGTGTACAATCTCAAAACGCTATGTGCTCTTTCTGGCTCCTTTCTCAGTATGTCTGAATCATTTTACCTTAATACAATGCATACATACTCCAAGATCAGTAAAATCCAATTCCAAAAGAATTTCATTCTTTACCAACATGTGCATTCTTTCTTTGGACATATGACCCAAACGTTTATGCCATAAGTAAGCGGAATTTTCATTCATTGAACCACATATAGTACCAACATTATGATGTAGGGTTAAAAGGCTCTCAGTAAAGTCATTGTCAAAATTTAATTTATATAGGCCATCACAACAAAAACAATAATCAACAATACGGCCATGTTTAAGCAAATTAAAAAATTCATTCTCACATTCAAACTCGAAGCCCGTAACACCTAATCTTGACAATGAAATTAGGTTTTGAGAAATTAAAGGTACATAAAATGTTTCTAACAAATCTAGATGAAATTTAGTATCTAAAACTAAACGATAAGTTCCAATGGTTTCAACACAAGCTTTCACTCGATTTCCCATATAGATGAATCTTTCATTTGGCTTTATGGTTCAGGTTGTAAGGAATTCCTGCATCGTATTGGAAACATGAATAGTAGATCCACAATCAATCCACCAAGTATTAGAAGGAACTTCTATCAAATTAGATTCGAAACATATGAAAGCATTACGCTAACCTTTTCTTTCAAGCCATGCCTTACGTTTCTTGCAATCTTTCTGATAGTGCCCAAGCTTATGACAGAAATGGCATAGATCCTTCTTCTGTTACTTCTTATGGATATGGACAGAAGACTCATTAATCTTTAGTGTTCCATTTTAGTGTCCTTTCTAGACTTCTTTTTATATTTCTTTTTTCTTTTAATAATCATTTCTTCAAAAACGTCACTTTTTTTGCCTTTAATATTGAATTTGGACGGAAACGGTTAGTCCCTTGCATACTAATTTTTGAAATGTTGGGGGACCCTGTGGGTTGGGGGGGGAAAAAGAATAACAAAATGTACCCTAGAAAAAAAAATCACCCTCTATTTATAGTCTATTTATAACTTGCATAATTTTTAACGTTAACATATTCCATATTGTATTTTGCTTAATATAAAACAAAAGACAACGTCAGTGTTGAAAAAATTGAAAATCTATATAATAATAACTACTTATATATTGGTGCCTTACACGGAATAGAATAATTAACAAAAAAAAATGCGTGATAATTTGAAGAAATAAATAATATATTTATTTATTGTTTTTCTTTTTGGGAGGAAAATATCTCGACTCGAAAATCCAAACATATATATAAAGATATTATATATTATAATTATGTATATTACATATATGTGTATAAAATAAAAACATATATATATAAAGATATTAGAGATTATTTGGAAGCTTAATTAGTTACAAATATGTATGTATTATATATATATATATGTATATATTATTATTAAAATAAATAAAGGAAGATGCATATATAATTAGGATAGTGGTTTTGGCGGGAAAAGTTGCATATGAACACTATCCTATTTTAATTAATATATATATATATCTATATATATATATATGATGATAAGATAATAAGAGAAGTTTGTCTGGCATAATTTTCCCATCGCTGGTCTGGCTTCATAAGAATTCTAATGACATCACTAATGATGTCACTATGAAATTATATACTTTTTTATTTTTTTACTGTATTATCTACTCCATTGCATCTTCCTTATTTTTTTTCATTATTATTTTTCTTAAATTATAGCCTTTGTCATCAAACAAACCTGAGTGCTTGGGGTTTTGGGTGATTTAGAGCATCAACATTGGTGTTGTTATATTTAACTATCCACATAAGCAAAAAGTGCGTTTTAAATTGTTGTTAAATTGTCACATATTCAAGTTAAATTTAACAACTATTAAAGTATCACATTGGATGTATTAAACAAAATTACTAAAATCTATTCAAGCCTAAATGTGCCTCATTATTTTCAAAACTCACTAGAATTCTCACCCGTGCATTGCACGGAAATAACATCAATAAAAAATTTCAAAGAAATCATATATATATATATATATATTTAAGTAGTTTAGCCTTTATTGAATGTACGTTAAAAATTAATAATTTAGAAAAAAACAATTAAAAAGTTAAATTTATGGGTGATGTTATTTAGTACTATCCAGCTAAAACCCATTATTTTTTCACTCCACTACTTTTCATAATATTCCGAATGTGATGAGCATTCTCTCAATTTCTAGAATCAAGCTTACAAATTTGACAATAATACGTAGTAGCAAGGATTTTGTGGATCTAAGTACAATAAATGTTTTGAGGCTATTTCATCAATCTCCATATTTCCAAAAACTCGTCACGGCCCAATTAATGTCCCCCAAATGCTAGCATCTCTAGCCTAAAAAATAACTCATCTCTTTGCAAAGGATTCATTTGTTGCTGGCTATTTGGTTTCAACAATGACCCTAAAAAATGAAGGAAGTTGTCCCCAAAATGGACACTGCCAAAAACATTTGCCACTAAATTAATGCTATTGTTAAACCAAATTAGGTGCTTCAACCCATGTTTTTTGTCACATAATCACCCCTAAATTCTATTGTTACTTCTAGGGCAGTCCCTGACAATTTGGATGTCGTGTATGATAATACAAAATGGTGCCCCCTTTTCTTATTAACTTGTCAGGTTTATGAGATTTTTTTCCTTTTTTTTTTTATGATTAACAGGAAATTTAAGTTTCAGAGGTAGGTCTTATTTGATTTTTTTTTTAAATAATAAAGTACATTCTAGTTCTTAATCCAATAACTTTTGTTAGTTTTTTTTTTAAAACTTGGTACCCCTAAAATGCCTATTTTTTTAAATAAATTACATTCTAAAAATTTTTCAAAAATTTAAATATCACACATGTAAGTATGTAATCCAAAAAAAAAAAAAAATGGTGTCCCTTGGATGATAAGGCCCTCTGTGATCACACAAGTTGCACGCCTTCAGGCCACCCACAGTTACTTATTATCTGTTGCACATCTAACATGAGAAAACCAATAATCATAATTTAATTATCCCAATAGGGCATGCCAAAAAAAAAAAAAAAAGAGAGGGGAGAGCTTACTTCTAAAATAAAAATATGCAAGGAATCTCAACTTAAATGCAAAGTATGTGTTTGTATATGCATCAATCAACTATTTAACTCTCAGCATAATTCTGAAAAAGAAATTTTGATATGCAAAAAGTCCAACATTTGTGTAGGTAAAGTGCAATGAAATGAAGGCCATGTAACTATTTTAAAAGGATATATGGAATCTCAACATAATTTTCTATTAAACTTATATTTTTATCTGAAATCATTTGCAGCTACATGATTCGCTGCTTTTAATTTCTCTTAGAGAATGTTTTTGATAACTAAACTTATAATTAGGGGCTGTCAGTTTGTGCTATTTACGGTCCAAAAAATTATTGTAAAATGTTGACAATTTATCGCAAAGAAAATAACATTTTATTCAAGAAATGAGTATTATTTAATATCGTTAAATTCACAATCCATCAATCTACTATACTCATATATTTAACACCAAAAATTAAAAATAATTTGGTGGAACCTCATTTAGGTCCTTTTTGTTATTGAATATATACAATTCATTAGAAAGATAAGAGGAGACAAATAGAGCAACTTCATATTTGAGTTTCTGAAATAACTCAACTGCCATAGAAAATCAAGAAGTAGCACAATAAACATGTGTATTTTGGATAACCCAAAAGTTGATCATTGCTATCAAATTTATCATCAAGTAGCTATTAACAAATTTATCATCAAGTAACTATTGACAAAAATTGAGAGAGATGATGGCATAACGCTTTCAAATACTATCAAATAAAACCCAAATTTGAATCACCGAAGCTAAATCACCCAAAATCCCAAGAACCCAGATTTGTTTGATGACAAAGGAGATAATTTAGGAAAAGACAATCATTAAAAGATAAAGAAGCTACAGTGACATTGCCATTGCCATAATTTAGGAAAAGTGTGAAAAGATAATTAGCAAAAGATAAGGAAAATGCAGTGAAGAAGATAATTTAGGAAAGGTTTGAAAAGATAATTAGCAAAATATACATAATCTCATGGATGATGTCACCTGTGACGTCATTAGAATCATTATAAAGTCAGATCAGTGGAGGAAAAAATTATGCAAGACAAACTTCTCTTATTATTATTAATATATATATATATATATAGATTGGTCAAATTTTATTAAATAAATAAAAAAGAATTTTTCAAAACCATTAAATTCTAATAAAGTCGTTAAAATTATTGTTAAAGTTAACAAAAAATTTAACAAACAACCAAGAATGATTCTTTTAGCAACTTTCTTAACACTACCAATGTATGTAATTTTTTGAGTTGTTAATTGTAGTGAATTAAATGAGAGAGCGCAAGAAAAGTAAAGGCAGAATTGAAAAGCATCAAGACTTTTTGGCCTTAAGGCCCAAAAGAAAATCCTAGATCTTTTTAGGAGAATCCAGAATAGACTACCACTGAGCAATCCCTAGAGGGATTCACGCTTAATTGCACATAGAATCACCCTATCAACACTCGTATAAATCTCCTAGAATCTAAGGCAGAAACCACGATAGTAACAAGCCTTTACAATCAATCCTATCCTCAACAAGAGACATAAAAAAGTAAACGAAAGAGATTACACAGAGTAAACTCAGAAAACCCTAGAAACACTCTAAGAGAGAAAATCAAAACGAGAAGAAGGCAACTCACAATAATATCAGTGTTAACTCTAGAAAATAAAAGGTAAAACCCTTTTATATTAAACCAGAAAAATAATCAGTGGCCAACATGAGAACACGTGTCAAAATCATAAGCAACTCGGTCAAGTAAAAATGTGTAAGTGACTTAGAACAAAAAAAGGGAAACAAAGGGAACAACAACTCCTTCATTCTCCACCTTACTGTTCTCCCCTGATCATGCTAGTATGGAATCAAATGGCCCTATAGATCCTCTTGCTCTAATGTACCTGCAAAAGAAAATAAAAAATTAGACCTATAATGAGAAAAGAAAGAAAGTAAAATATACTAAGGTAAACACTTCCGAGAGTGCAAATCTTAAGTAGATTTTAACAATCTTTAAATCTAACCGAAGAAAAAACCTTTTGTCCCTATATCAGAAGGATTAAGAAGAGTGGGAATTTTTTCAACCTTTACTAAACCTTTCTCAAACATGTATCTAATAAAGTGGAACTTTACATCCACATGTTTGGTTCTGTCATGAAACATAGGGTTTTTGCTGAGATGAACAGCACTCTGACTATCAAAATGAATGACAATGTTGCCTTCAATAAAGTTCAATTCATGCAACAGACCCCTTATCCACAACCCTTCTTTAACAGAATCACAGGTTGCAACATACTCTGCCTCAGTTGAGGATAGGGCAACCAACTTCTGTCACTGGGATTTCCAACTTACACAGGAACCACAAAGAGCAATAACGTAAGAAGAGGTACTCCTCATTTTATCTAGATCACCAGCAAAGTATGAATCACAGTACCTTTTCAGACTTACATCATCATTACACTTTGCGTAAAACAAGCTAATATCTTAACATCCCTTTAAGAGCTTCCTAGTGTAACTCACCAGGGTTAGCCATAAATCTGCTAAGCACACTAACAGAATATGCCAAGTATGGTCTGGTACAAACCTTCAGAAACATCACAGAGTAGACATTATGTCTACATCATCTTTTGTTTTAGAACAATCATCCAATGACAACTTATACTGAGAACCCAGAGGCAAAGAACAAGGCTTTGATCTTTCCATAGAAAATTTAACAAGAATTTTAGAAATGCAATCACTTTGATTTATGAAAAGAATGTTGTGATGACTATGTTGGATAAAATTCAACACGTGGGGCCATACCTGTAATATTAATGTGCAGTTCTATCTTAAGGTGTAGCCAATTAACGGTGATCTATAAAGTTTTATGGCTACTGTGTCATGGAATTAATGCGTAGAGACTGGTTTAGTATTTATAAATTGTCGAAGGGGCCGATTTGGAAATACTGTAAAGTTACGTCTATATATAAGTCATGGTTCTCGATTGAACGTAGGGTTTTTCCATTTTCTCTGCCTCCATATCAATAGAGAGAATCTATAAGGAAACTATGAATCAATTAGAAGATCATAACTTGTTAGATCAAGAAACCAATGGATTCAGGTACGCTTCCGCAATCTTTCATTATGTTCTTTTTTATTCTACATGGGACTTAGAAATCATGTCTAGGGTTCTAGATTTAACTATGGTTTTACATGATTTTGATTCAGTAATTTATTCTACAAGTGGTATCAGAGCCTACCTATGATTGAATCATTGAGAGGTCATGAATTTTTTGGAGATATTGAAAATTAATTTTTGATTCATTCACGAATTTGATTTGGATTGTTTCATATCGTAACTTCCGCAGTCCTTTGGTATTCATATATGTTAGTTCATATATTATTTATTATCATACATGGTTGATATAAAGGCACTGCAGAACTTGGTTTTAGCGGCTTTGGTTGACTTTCGCATTGATCTTGCTTTTGCTTTTGGATTCGGTTTCGGTGCTAAGTTATTAAAAAAAAAAATCAAAACTTTGTTTCAGCAGTGTGGACTTAGTTTGGCAACCATTCATTCTTGAAATTGTATAGTTAATTATGGAGGTATCAATTTGCTTAACATATTATTAAAATTGGAAGCTACTTTCTTGTTTGTGGCGTTTAGATTAAATTTCTAATTTCAACCCTTCGGTTAATGTTAATTCGATTTAAGAATTCCTATGGATTTAGGAATTAATTCGATGAATTGCTTCGGTTGAAATTCCTAGAGAGTTAGGAATTGATTAAGATCATCAATTTAATTTAAATATATGGTCGTCTAATATTTGTAAATATGCTAGATACAATATGTCACCAAAGTGACCTCTCTTGTGAAGATTAGTCTATTGAAGATATTAGATGTTTGTGTGCATGTCTATTCATGTGAGTATTAGTCGGCCCAAAGGAAGTCTAATATTTGGGCGAATTTCATGCACATTTGTGGTGGTAAATGTGTGACAATTATTTGGTTTCCATGTGCGTAATAAGTCAATCCAAAGAACTTATTGTCAATGTTTGATCACTGCAACAAGAGTACCACTGTACAGTTAATATTACTATCCAAAAACTTGATATTAATGTTGTATCTGGTATCTTGGATGGGATTAACCATTATTTGAATTTTATTGATTATTGATTATGGATATCATGCGAGTGTGAAAATTTATTTGGTTATTTCTGCTCTCTTTTCATCTAATACATCTTCTACTACAAGATCTGCCAAACTTGAGTATATTTGGTTATTTTTATCGAGTGGGTCTTTTGATCATTATGTACGGCATCCCAAAAGCCTTTAAGGGTGTAATATCTGAAAGGATAACTAAGATTAATAAGCTCTTTGCCAAAATTAAAAAGTGTTTTGATAAAAATGATATAGGCAAGAAAAGGGCGAAGGAGGATAAAGCTGCTACTAAAGGTCCACCGCAAAAGAAACAACAGCAAGACAATGAAGGTTGTTTCTTTGGCAAACAATTTTGACATGTAAAGAAGGATTGTACTGAGTATCACGCATGGTGTGCAAGGAATGATACAATTCTTACTTTGGTCTGCTCGGAGGTTAATTTAGCTTTGGTACCAAGAAACACTCGGTGGTTAGATTCTGGTACTACTAGTCATATAAGTGTTTCTATGCAAGGTTGTTTGAGCTACCGAAAGCCAGAAGATGGTGAAAGATACATCTATGTGAGTAATGGTGAAACGGTAGAAGTTGAAGCAATAGGTACATTTAGGTTATCGTTAGGGACTAGTTATTATTTGGATTTGAAAGACAATTTTATTGCTCTATCTTTTAGACGGAATCTGATTTCTATTTCCAAATTGGACAAATCTAGATATTATTGTTCTTTTGGAAATGGCCAGTTTAGTCTTTCATTAAATTCAAATAATGTGTGTACCGATTCTTTATCTTCATACGATAACCTATATTTGCTTGATACAGTTACATCATATAATGAAACCTTGCATGTGGAATCACGTGGTATTAAGCACAAATTAAATAAAGAAAATTCAACATCATTATAGCACAAGCGCTTCAGTCATATCTCAAAAGTAAGAATTCAGAGACTTGTGTCTGATGGTATTTTGGATTCACTTGATTTTACATATTTAAATGTTTGTATTGATTGCATTAAGGGAAAATAGACCAAAACTAAGAGAATAGGTGCCAATAGAGCTTCAGACATCTTAGAATTGATTCATACAGATATATGTGGACGTTTCCTACGGCTTCTTGGAATGGTCAACAATATTTTTTATCATTCATAGACGATTACTCACGTTATGCGTACCTATATCTCATTCATGAAAAATCTCAATAATTGGATGTGTTCAAGGCTTTTAAAGTTGAGGTTGAGAATCAACGCAACAAAAAGATTAAGACTATTAGATCTGACCGTGGGGATGAGTACTACGGCAAATATGACGTTTTCGGTGAACAGCGTCTAGGGTCATTTGCTAAATTCTCAGAGAAGTACGGAATCGTCCCGCAGTACACCAGGTCAGGATCTCCTAGCATGAATGGTGAGGCTGATAGACGAAATAGAACTCTTAAAAACATGGTAAGGAGTATGATTAGTCATTCTACCTTGCCAGAATCACTCTGCGGAAAAGTATTAAAGACAGCAGCTGACATTCTTAATAGAATATCAACTAAAGCAACTGCCAAAATACCTTATGAGCGTTGGATAGGCAAAAAGCCTAGTTTGAAGCATTTTCACATTTGGGGATGTCCAGCTGAGGCTAGGCCTTATAGGCCACATGAAAATAAATTAGACTCTAAAATAGTAAGCATTTACTCTATTTGTTATGTTGAGCGATCTAGAGGGTATAAGTTTTATGATCCCACACGTCGGTGAATTTTGAGACGGGAACTGCAACATTTTTTGAGGATGTCGAATTTAGGGAGAGAAATAAAGTTATAGACATTGTCTTCAAGGATAAATCAACTTCGATTCCTATTATTGCTTTTGCTGATGTGCAGGCTTCCATACCTATCAATAATCAAGAAGTGATTCAGGATCCTCAACAAGACAATGTTGAACCTCCCAGTCAGATTGAGACTTCTATTCCAATAGAACAAACTCAACAACCTCAAGAACTTAGGAGATTCAAAGAGAAAGTAGAAGTGCTATTTTAGATGATTACATAGTATTTCTCCAAGAACATGAGGAACATAATGGAATGATAGAAGATGATCCAATCAATTTTCATTAGGCCACGCAGGGTTCTAATTCTCAAAAGTGGATAGATGCCATGAATGAGGAGTACAAGTCTATACAATACAATAAAGTTTGGGATCTTGTCTCATCACCAGAAGGTGCAAAACCCATTGGTTGTAAATGGATATTTAAAATCAAAAGGGATTTGAAAGTTAATGTGGAAAGATATAAGGCTCATCTTGTAGCTAAAGGCTTTACTCAAAAAGAAGGCATTGATTTCGAAGAGACTTTCTCTCCAGTTTCTACGAAACACTCTTTTAGGATAATTATGGCTCTTGTTGCACATTTTGAACTAGAGTTACATCAAATGGATGTAAAGACATCGTTTCTCAATGGTGACATTGATGAAACGATTTATATGGAGCAACCAAAGAACTTTGTGTCAGGAGACTCAAAGAAGATGGTTTGCAAACTAAAGAAATCCATCTATGGACTCAAACAAGCATCCCATCAGTGGTACCACAAATTTCATCAAGTAATTATCTCATTTGGTTTTCAGGTAATTCTAGTTGATGATTGTGTGTATCACAAGTTCAATCAGAGTAAGCATATTTTTCTGGTTTTATATGTTGACGACATATTGCTTGCCACTAATGATATAGGCATACTACACGAAACCAAGAGATTTCTATCGAAAATTTTTGAGATGAAAGATCTTGGTGATGCCTCTTTTGTATTAGGGATTTAGATACAATGAGATCGTTCTCGAGGCATTCTTGAATTCTCACAAAAGAGCTATATCGATAAGGTATTTAAAAGATTTGGCATGGAAAACAGTAAACCAATTGATACCCCAATCACTTATGGTGAAAAGTTCAGCCTCTAATAGTGCCCTAAAAATGATTTTGAACTTAAGGAAATGCAGAAGGTTCCCTATGCATAAGCTATCGGGAGCCTTATGTATGCTCAAATTTGTACACATCCAGATATAGCGTTTATTGTTGGAGTGCTAAGCAGATATTTAAGCAACCCTAGTATGGATCATTGGAGAGCAGCCAAATGGGTTATGAGGTACTTAAAGATAACAAGAGATTACATGCTCACATACAGGAGATCAGATCAGCTGGAGATCGTAGGGTATTCTAACTTTGATTTCACTGGATACCAAGATAGTAGAAGATCCATTTCAAGCTACATTTATCTATTGGCTGGGGGAGCTATTTCTTGGAAGAGTGCTAAGCAGACACTCGTAGCTTCTTCCTCCATGGCAGTAGAATTTGTGGCATGCTATGAGGCATCCAATCATGGAACATGGCTGCGGAATTTTGTCACCGGACTGCGCATTCTGAATTGTGTTGAAAGACCACTTAAGTTTTTTTGTGACAATAAGTCAGCAGTGTTGTATTCCAATAACAATAGAAGCTCATCTAAGTCAAAACATATTGACATAAAGTTTCTAGCTCTAAAAGAAAGAGTGCAAAGTGGACAGATTTCCATAGAGCACATTGGGACAAACTCCATCCATGATTGCGGATCTGCTAACTAAGGGTATATCACCCAAGGTCTTTCATGAGCAAATTGCTCATATCGGTGTTGTATTCTTTGATGACATTATGGTTTAGTGGGAGTTTAATGTTGCTCTATATTTTTTTCTTTAGACATACATATGTATTCAGATATTTTTCTGTGCAGAAATAAAGTATTCAGTTGCCACTCTGTTATATTATCTTTAGTATTGATCTCACTAAGGAATCAAGTGGGACCGGTTGGAAATAGGCATGGTTAGATCACATTGCATGCAATTTCCATGCTATGCATCCATGATTGATCTATGTCATTTGTTTATATTGGTATATGTTAATATTGATAGGTTTAGTCACGTTCTAAATCGTGACAAAGACCTTTTTGATCCTATATCAATATGATCAATGGACGAGATTGTTTGGAAATACGCTAATTGTGATAGCTAGTTTTGGAGCTCATAAGGTTAAGCACATTTGTTGGATTACATATGTGGCCCAGTAGGAGATTATTGGATAAAATTCAACATGTGGGGCCACACCTGTAATATTAATGTGCAGTTCTATCGTAAGGTGTAGCTAATTAAAGGTGATCTATAACTTTTTATGCCTACTGGGTATTAAAGTGTCATAGAATTAATGTGTAGAGACTGGTTTAGTATTTCTAAATTGTTGAAAGGGCCGATTTGGAAATACTATAAAGTTACATCTATATATAGGTCATAGTCCTCGACATAGGGTTTTTCCGTTTTCTCCTCCTCCCCATCAATAGAAAGAATCTATGAGGAAACTACGAATCAATTAGAAGATCATAACTTGTTAGATCAAGAAACCAATGGATTCAAGTACGCTTCTGCAATCTTTCATTATGTTCTCTTTGATTCAAAATGGGACTTAGAAATCATGTCTAGTGTTTTGGATTTAACTATAGTTTTACATGATTTTGATTTAGTAATTTATTCTACAAACTATCTCTGGAGATAGACATACCCAAAATCCTTTTGACAGGTCCTAAGTCTTTCATTTCAAATTCAATTTTTAGCTTATCTTTTAAAGAATTAATTTTCTTAGAATCATTACTAGCTAAAAGCATGTCATCAACATATAAGAGCAAATAAACCGAACTAGGACCACTAGAGCCATTATACAATAAGCAAGAATCATAACTGCTTTTGTAAAATTAGCAATGACGGCCTTCCCCCCCCCCACAAAAAAAAAAAGAAGCCAATTGCAGTTGACCGGCGACGGATTGCTGCAGCGATAGCAGAAAACCCAGCAGAAACCCCATCATTCTGATTTTTTTGCAAGTAAAATTCTCTCTGAATTTTGTGCTTACTTTGTTTTTGTATTCACCCAAATGTTATGAAAATTTGTTAGATACCGCTATAAGAATGAAAAACTGTTTGTATTCGCCCAATTGGTTCTCGGTTGTATAAGCCTATTAGTGTACATTGTTGAATATATGAGTGAAGATGAAGTTTATAATTTGGTTCTGTAAATTGTTGACTATAAGTGTAAGTATTGTTGAATATAGGTACTGTATACGATGAAGTATATTGTTGAATATAAGTGTATTCACCAAATTGGTTCTCTGAATTGTTATAATATGTTGAATAAATTGTTGAAGCAAATTTTTTGAAATAATGATTAGCTTATTTTAATTTATTTGTAAAATCCATGGCATCCAAACAACTGAACATCATAGTAAGATTTCCTCCTAGCCTTTGAAATGAACTTGTTTCTATAAAGAATATGAAATTGGAATGAGTACCGGAAGCAGGGAATTCAGAAAATGAAATAGAGCAGTGGAGACTTGAGGAGTTTGAAGTGAGGTTGTAATTGAATGGTTGTGAAATCAGTGGAAAAAATAAAATGAGAATGAAGCTCAGTTCTTGATCATTTAAAATTTAATGTTCTCCACGAACCCATATTAGCTAACGCATCTTTTAAAGTAGAAGAATGGATTATTTCGCCTCAAAGGCGTTTCAGTTTTTCTTAGGATATTTCAATTACTTTTAAAAATCTGCATTTACATGTCATGTGTGGTTATAAAACACATCATGCATTTGCATGCATATTTCCTAGACCTTTCAATGCCTTATTCATATTCACAATGGTTAACTTTCACACTTCTTTTCACATTACACTACTACAAAAAAGGATAATACGCATCGGTTGCAATAATGAATAGGCGTCGGTTGTGACGCAGGCGCCTATGTAAGAGACGCCGATAATCAAGAAATAGGCGTCAGTTAATTGAACAATATGCTTCGAGACTGATGCCTAAAGTCAACGTTAAGCGTTGGTTTCTTACAAACAACCGCGCCTTTTATTTAAACATAGGCGTCGGTTGTGACCCCATAACCGACGCCTATACTGTTCTTTTTTTATCCATTTATCTTTAGGCGTCGGTTGTTTCCTAAACAACTGACGCCATTTTTTTAATATAAATGTCCAAGAAATATTTGTTGCCACCCGGCGAAGCTAGAACAAAAAATGCACCCAATCTACAATTAATAAGAATTTTCAGCACCAACACTAGCAATTTCCACACACTTTAACACAATTACCGTCACCAACTTAATATAAATGAAACTACCATGTCTAACTTCTCCATAATCTAGTATTATAAACTAACGTAAATAAAACCATTAATTAAAATCAAACTAACAATTAAAAGGGATCTAAGTACTTCAAACATCAATGACTATTATATTATTGTACTACTCCAATAATCGTCATATCTTAGCATAAATCTAACTACAATCAATAACTAATTCAAACAATATTAGCAAAAATGTAATCTATAAATTGAGCAAACCCATTATATCATTAATTAACCATTGAAATAATGTGCAATAACTATTGAAAAGTACGTGTTTGCATGAAGATATATAATCCATAAGTAAATAATATTTCAAAATAGATAAGACCAAAAATCACATACAATTGTTGACAAAATACTCGGCCCATGTGTCCCGAGTCTCATCTTCGTAGCAATAGAAAAAAATCATCATTTTTCTCTTTCTCTGCCTCGAAATGATGAATAATAGAATGTGCTTCACGCCGATCAACTACAGCTTTCTAAGCCCTTTCATAATTGTAAATGTCATTGTTCGTACACACTAACAATGAAAGACCTCCAGCATCATTCGCCAATCGCCTAATCTGGGTATGTGTGGGAATGTTTGCATAATTATGCTCCTGCATAAGAGCCTTTTTCATGCTAGACACAGTTTGGTATGACCGTAACAGATGTGCCTTGCTACCTCCAGCATCATTTGCCAATCGCCTAATCTGGGTATGTGTGGGAATGTTTGCATAATTATGCTCCTGCATAAGAGCCTTTTTCATGCTAGACACAGTTTGGTGTGACCGTAACAGATGTACCTTGCTGGGAGTAGATAGAGCACGGTTGTGAACTCGCTTCAAACAAAGTAACCTTCCACTCATTACCGCTCTGATTCTTTGAAATGTTCATTCTGGCCTGACACCCACACCTCCTCTCACAATGTCTTTTTTGAACCCCCTCCTCAAATGCCTCTTTATACGTCTTTTGGTATGTCTCATTGGTCTTTTCCTCCTTTCTACAGGTCAACAACTTCCAATAAACCACCCCGGCTGCTTTTTCCTACTGCTACCAATCTTTGTACTGAACCCTGTCTTCTTTGCATAGTTGTTGTACCAAGCAAGTATAGCCTCTGCACTCTCAAACTCATAGCCAACATCGATGACATTCTTTGGCTCCAAGACAGGTATAACATTTTGATCATCAACATTAGCTACATACCCTGTCATACACATTTAAAACGAATCAACAACTTGCTTCAAGTAATCACAAACCAAAGGCAGCATTTAAAGCATGTCAACTCAATTTACCTTCGTCGGGTGGAGTTACGGCTGATGTTAGATCCTCGGAGGGGATGCCGTCTGCATTTGCTAAAGGATGTGTAGTATGAGCAGGTGGTGGCTCCTTGGGGATGCCTTTGACTTCTATGTAAATCCTCTAGTCAACTGTCTCAACAACTGGTTATCACAATCATTTATGTATTCAAACATAACAATAACACATCATTTTCTAAACAAATTAAATGACAATATTGTCAAGATTTTATGGAGTTTAATAGATGGTATTTTAAAAAAAATAGTTAAATAGACAGAAACATTGAAAAACAATCCTTTTTACACCCAATTTTCTTTCTTTTTTTACTCGGTAAAGTCTTTTGATATTAATCTTGATCAACATATTCTCGAAAGTATTCCAAGTTTGTCCATCATAATTAAGGCATAGACGTGAGTCGATTACATCCTAAATAATACTTTGTTAGGTGTATTAAATCCAAATGCTTTATAAACTCATAGTTAATAGTTTTCTTCAAGTCTAACTATTTCACAGGATCAGAGCCACCGTATGCATTGGAAATGGTGGAAGGAGTTGTATTGG
Organism: Nyctanthes arbor-tristis; assembly: GCA_963692815.1. Classification (NCBI taxonomy): domain Eukaryota; kingdom Viridiplantae; phylum Streptophyta; class Magnoliopsida; order Lamiales; family Oleaceae; genus Nyctanthes; species Nyctanthes arbor-tristis. The sequence goes on along the minus strand of CAVNYN010288311.1, from coordinate 17,335 downwards.
CCTCTTAAGGAAGGGGGATTGGGCTTTAAGAGATTACAGGATATTGTTAATGCTTTCTGCTTAAAGTTCTGGTAGAGGTTTCAATCCCAGGATTCTCTTTGGGCTCAGTTTATACTGAGCAAATATTGTAAGGAACATCATCCTTCACAGATTCAGTCATCTTATTTAGCCTCTCATAGTTGGCGTAGACTTCTGGCTGCATGCTCTGATGCTATGCCTTAGATTTTTTTTAGTAGCTTGGCAGAGGACAGATTTTTTTTTTTTTTTGTGGGGGACACTTCACTTGCACTGTAGTTGCCCTCTCATACTCATTCTACAGCCAAAGTTTTTTTTTTTTAAGTTTTCTAATGATACTGGTTGGGATCCATACAAGCTCATAGGGATAGTGCCTCTATATATGGCATTACTTGTTGGGGTGCCATTAGATACTATAAGCTTGGATCAGATACTGTGGCAGCACACTCCTGATTGCAGCTTTACTGCTAGGTCTGCTTGGGAGTTGGTTAGATAACCTTGTACTAGACTGTCAGCATATGGTTATTTTGGGGTCAGACTGTCCCTATGACGGTGTCTTTCTTCTGCTGTGATTGTGGCAAGGTCTTATTCCAGTAGATTACGTGATTAGACAACGTATTCATGTGCAAATGCCTTCACGTTGTCAATGTTGCTCTGAGAAGGAGACGCTGGAGCGTGTTTTCATTGGCAGCCCAATGGCTGATAGAGTGTCACAGCACTTATCATCTATCTTCTAGGTTTCTCATCCTGTGTTTGACGGTATTCAACATTGTTTAGAGAGATGGCGGTTTTCTGGACACACCGTCGGATGGGGGCACATTAGCATCATTGTGCGGCTTTTTGTGTTTTGGCTCTTCTGGAGTGTGTAGATATATAGATACATAGTTGTTGATGCTAGGAGGATTATTTGGCGTGTACATCAGGCTATATCTTTTCTTAACATTAGCAGAGCACTTCACTTCAAGTACTGGAGAGGGGAAACTGATTTGGTTTCTAGGTTTGACATTTATGTGTCCTCTCCTCCTTCTTCCCCTCCTGTTTCGGTCTTTTGGCGGAGACCATTTATGCGATCTCATAAGGTAAACACAGATAGATGTGTTGTTGATGGGAGATCTGGTGGAGGTGGTATTATCATAGACTCTAGGGGGCGCTGTGTTCGTGCATTTTCTACTGATTATGGGAATTGTATGATTTTGGAGGCTGAGCTTCGCGCGATCATCGATGGTATTTTACTAGCCAGGTCATTTGGTATATCAGATTTATGGGTGGAAGTTTATTCTGCGATCCCTATCCATTGCATTCTTCACGGAGGCAGTCGTTGGAATCTTCAGATCATTATTCGACGCATTTAGCAGCAGCCGTACTTTGACAGAGGCAGACTCTCACACATTTTCCACAAGGGCAACTAGGTTCTTGATGCTCTTGCTTCGACTGTTAGACCAGACAGGGTTACACAGATTATGGGGTTCATGATCTACCTTCAGCAGCCCGTGGACTTCTACAGATGGACCGTTATGGTTTTTCCTCGGTTAGGAGTATATAGTTTAGCTTAATTCTTTAGTTATTGAGTCATGTGCATAGTTACTCTATCTATTGTTTTATTTCTTACTCTTACTGATTCCAGTACTAGGGAGGTAGTGCCTCTTTATTTACTACTTTCATTTATTGTACATTCAATTGAACGTCAGGTTTTACGTCCCCCTTCTGAGTTGTACCTTTTTTTGAGATATTAATAAAAATAGTAGGAGGATTCCAAACCCTCACTAGCTAGGTGAGGCGGACGCCTAAAAATGACATTGCAGCCTAGTTGGTGCTTTGATTAAAAAAAACTATTTTAAGATTTAGCTAGTAAATGGATCAGACTTTTTTAATTTTAATTTTATACCTACCAACTATGAAAAATAGGAGATTTATTATAATAAGATTTGAGGATCTCTATCATGTAACTCAACTTGTAATCACAACAACTTAATAACTCAAAATCGTGCTAATTTGTTGAAATAATTACTTGTATTTGTCATAGGCCATGATTGGTAATACCAAACTGGTCAGTATCATAACCAAACTATAGAGTGCAAAATATTATTATTAATTATAGAGACCACATTTTATTTCAAGAAATTCATTATCTCTCATTATGTTTGTTTGGATAATTAGTTATAATTTAAATGAAGTAATTATTGTGAGGCAAACTTGGACCTCTACTATTATAAGTCTTCATTATGAATTTGCTAGAGGTTGCTCGGGCAGTGTGCATCCTTGGTAGCTTCTGCTCATCGGGGGTTCTGTTGGGCCAACACAATCAAGAGATAGAGGTCGCGATTTTTAGGGTTGGTTGCCAGCACTGAGTGGGGGATGGGCTTACTCCTAGTTGCCAGCCCCTACATAGTTGCTAGCGATTTTTGGGCAATGGTTGCTAGTGATTAAGAGGAGCTCCGGGCAACGGAGGGTTGGTTCCTTTGTTTCTGAAGTATGGGAGTGAAGTGGGTAGTGTAGCTGCTGAGGGTTTGTCTCCCTCCGTCGCCGATCCGGATGGGAGTCAACAGACTGCGGATTGAGAGGGATTTTTTGGTTGGGGAAAGGGGTTGGGAGATTTATTTTTGAAAACCAAGGAATAGTGTTCTATCTAAGAGTTATAATTTTGGTGTAGGACCCGTCAGTTTTTAGGGGGAATTGAGTTGGCGCTGGTCTCTTCTCTCAACCGTGACAGTCACATCATGTATTGGGTCTCCTTAAGGGAGAGCTAATCTTTCCTCAGAAAAATTGGCCGAGTTATTCCAAAAATCTAAACTATCTTTGTACTCTTCTTATCTTTCTAATGAATTGTATATATTCATTAACAAAAAGCACATATGTGATGTTCTACCCCTTTTTTTAGAAAAGTGAGGTTCCACTAAATTATTTTTAATTTTTGGCATTAAATGTATGAGTACAGTACACTGATGGATTTTGAATTTGGCAATATTGAATTATACTCACTTCTTGAAATAAAATGTTATTTTCTTTGTAATTAATTGTCAACATTTTAAAATACTTTTTAGACCTAAATAGCACAAGTTGACATCCCTTAATTATAATTTTAGTTACACAAACGTTCTTTAAGAGAAATTAAAAGCAACGAATCGTGCAACAAATGATCTCAGATAAAAATATAAGTTTAATATAAACTTATACCGAGATTTCTTATCCTTCCAGCACTTCACTATGCAAATGTTGGACTTTTACATCCCAAAAGTTTCTTTTTTAAAATTATGCTCCTAGTTAAATAGTTGATTGATGCATATACAAACACACATGCGTGCATAAGCACATGCTTTGCAATTGAGTTGAGATTCTTGGCATATTTTTATTTCATAACTGAGTTCTTTTTTTTTTAATGCCACAAGGGGAAAATTTTCCCGTTTTCAAATGTGCAATAGTAGAGAATAGGGGTGATTACGCGACGAAAAAACCGGGTTGAAGCACTTATTTTGTTTAACAACGGCATTAATTCCATGGAAAAAGGATAGTTTTCTTCATTTTTAGGGTCGCTGCTAAAACTAAATAACCAGCAATGAGTGAATCCATTGCAAGGAGATGAGTTATTTTTTAAGCTAAAGATATTGGCATTTGGGGGGACATTAAATGGGGCTTGTCGAGTTCTTGGAAATATGGAGCTTGCTGAAATGGCTTTAAAATATTTACTGTACTTAGACTTACAAAATCTTAGCTTACTATGTATTATTGCCAAATTTGTACGCTGATTCTAGAAATTGGGAGAATGTTCCTCAAATTCGAAATATTATGAAAAATAGAGGAGTACAAAATACAACAGGTTTTAATTGGATTGAATTAAATAATATTACCCATATGTTGACCTTTTTAAATCGTTCTTTTCTAAATTATTAATTTTAATGTATATTCAATGAAGACTAACTACTTCACTTTATATATGTTTTCGTTGAAATTCTTTATTGGTATTATTCTCATACAACACAAGGGTGAGAATTCTAATGATTATAACAATAAGAATTCTATTATATAAACTAGTCTTTCACATGTGCGCTGAATAAGAAGAGAATTTCTCAGAAAGTGACATAAAAAAATGTATGATAAAATAATACATAAAACAATTTGTGCTATTTGAACAAAGATGGATACAAAAAGTAAAACAGAGCTGACACGTGACAGAATCCTATTTTTCAACACATTACAAAATAGATATGTGGTCCATATCATTATTAATAGTAATGATATGGACCACATATCTATTTTGTCAAATTCGTTGTCATTTCTTTTGTCCAAATAGAATTATTCAAAAGCATATCCATAGGAGTTATTATTTTTATCGTTTTAAAATAGAAATGCAAAATGCCATAGTTCTTGTTGTCTTTAACGTAAAAGGTGTCCAATAAAAAATTGAATTTCTGTCAATCTCTTCAAATGAAAACAAAATACAATTTTTGGCTAAACAAAATAGCAGTAAGTAATCCAATTCCAATAACGACCAAATATAATTTCACTCGAAAAACAATTTAATTCTATAGCCATTAGGCTATAAAAGTCAGCAAAGGTCAAAGGTCAACGAAGGTCAATGATTATTGGGTCTTGGAAACAGGTCCCAAGTGCCTCGCCTAATCTGACGACCTGGCGACCTAACGACCAGAAGATCTAGGGATCTTTCCCAGTGACCTGAAGAAGGAATCTTTGCTCCAATAACCCTACGGCTCAGGACGTCTGGGCACTATGACAACGAGCTCATAGTTTCTCAATCTAATTAACGAATTAGCAAGCTTACCACCTAAGTAGCAGCTTGGGAACCCACATGATAAATCTTATCGCTTATGATTGATAGGACTCTAGCATTAAATGCGAAGTGGTGGTTACACATTCCATGTATAGCTTAGACAGCCATTAGTCATAAGTGAAGGGTTAATCTCAGCCGATTTAACCCTCGCATTATTTTTGTGGGTCCGGCATTAAATGCATGCAATTGTTGTTCCCATGCAAATGGCAAGTTTACACTATAAATAAAGACGAATGAAATTGAGAAAAAGGGACACCCAAAAAATCTCATTATTTTTGTCTTTGGCACATTTACTTTCTTCTATTTGTTACAAACATTCCTTGTCTTTACACATTGACTGCACAAATCGATTCAAATATGAATTTTCCGTGAATACAAATCTTGTTTGTTGAGTCGAAGGCTGAATTTGACAGATCAACAAATTAGCACTGTCAGTGGGAAACCTTACAAAAGGCTATGCGAAGACTCCCGTAGAAAGGAAATGAAACTAAGACGCTTCGAAAGCCAATAAACAAGAAGCAGTGATGTGAGAATGCCTCTCAGTTTTGAAGGAACCGAGGTGAAACTGGTACCAGTCCCTCACAGCCGCCAGCAGCCACAGAAACTGAGACCCTCTGGCAGCAAGTGGAAGCCCTCACCGAAGAAGTTCCGCGACTACAACAATGTACCCCATCAACGTCCCAACAACACCCAGCAGGGTCCTCCCATGATAAATCCTCTTGGAGTGCAGAAAACATGGAAAGGTCTCCAACAAAAATGAATCATCCGAGGGAACATGTTAGAAGAAGGTTGAGCTTCACCCTCAATGCAAAACTCTGGTCAGCCAACTCCTCACGGTAGCGCTATACCAATTCCCTCCATAAATGTGGCCTGAAGTAGTGTGTTCACAAGGCTAGGACCCGCTCTACAGAGAAGTCCAACACCAACTCACCACTATAGCGACGCATCGAGCTCGCCTCCAAGGACCTCTAGAAGCTAACAACCAGTCCCTCAACAGGTCCATGAGTTGGACCAACTAAGGAAATGACTGAACGACCTTGAGCAAAGACAACCGAACTCAAAGGGAGCTGGCGACCTGTGGGAAAGGCTGTTTCCTTTCGACCTCTCTATTTGAGAGGCCGTTATGCCGTCCAAAACAAAACTTCCATAGATAGGGACTTACTGCGGCGAGTAGGACCCAATTGCTTACATCCACTGATACGTATCTTGGATGGAGCTCTAGAATGCAACAGGAGCTATCATGTATAAGGCATTCGCGCTTACTTTGGAAGGGAACGCACAGACTTGATATGGCAACTTTGCCCCACTATCCGTGCACAGTTGGGAGCAGCTCTCTTCTGAATTCGTATCCCAGTTCATGGGGTCGAAGGCAAAGACAACCCCTAAGGAGATGTTAGGAACTGTCAAGTAGGGAAAGACTAAGCCACTCAAGAGCTACCTAGACCACTTCGACAGGCAGGTCATGACTATGGAAAAGATGGTAGATGAATCACTTTTGATAGCTGTCAAGTCGGGCATTTACAAGGATACCCCTCTTTGGTAGGTCATGCACAAGGACTCCCAAGCACCTATAAGGAACTTCTTAGGAGAGCCGAGAAATATATAAGCACAGAGGAGGCCATTGAAGGGAGTTCGAGGTCTAAAAAGCCTCTGAAGGATGATAAAAAGGATCAAAAGATAAAAAAAAAAAAAAACCTGCAACGAAGTGAGAAGCTGCCCAGCTTGGCTAAAACCTTCACCAAACTCAACGCTTCCATTGAACATATCTTCCACGTCCTGTAGAACGATCCAATCTTGCCCAGGTGAAGCCTATAAAGAAACCATTGAAGGATGCTGACCAATCCAAGTACTGTAAGTACCATAAGACTGTGGGTCACAACACAGACGAATCCAGGCATCTCAAGCAGTAGATCGAGAAGCTAATTGGACGGGGATACCTGAGTGAATACGTGACAAATCACTAAGGGTAGGACCAACAAACTCGTCCTCACGCGGACCTAAATGCCCAAGTCCTACGGAACCGGCCTCCAGCCAAAATCCGCATACTCGTCGGTAAAAACCACGGCATGGAGGGTTCCAAGAGACAAAGGCGAGATCTTGTGAGAGAAGCCCAGAATTACTACCATTTCCTGATGGCACAACCTCCATCTCTTAAACCAGCTCGTTCTCCTTCTATAACGAAGATGTCTATGGCTTGTTACACCCTTACTCGGATGCCTTGGTCATCACCATGTCGATTTCAGGTGTTAATACAACGGCAGCACCATAAACATCATCTACTGGCAAACTTTCTAGTGGATGAAAATAGACCAGAAGAGCCTAAGGCCTTATGGGACCAGACTCTAGGGCTTCACCAAGGATTATATGGAAGCCAAAGGTTAGATCACACTCTTCGTAGAACTAGAAGATGAGTCTTGTAAAAAAAAGATAATGGCGGATTTTATCATTGTGGATGTGCCTTCAAACCACAACGCCATTCTGGGGCGCCCAATTTTATATGAGCTCAGGGCCGCAACTTCAATCTACAACTATGTCATAAAATTCCCTACCTGCAATAGGACGACCACCGTACGAGGCGACCAACGGGTAGCACTAGAGTGCAACCTAGACTATGCTGAGGGCACAACTGACTCACCGGAAGTTCGTATACTTAATCCTAAAATAGAAGAAGTAAAGTCGAGAGCCCAGTGGGACCCTCTGGATGGTTCAACAAGTTTGGCCCTTGCTCTCCCGGGCATACTAAAAGGGGCTCAAACAATGACAAGAACCAACTATAGGAAAGACCGGGCAAAACCCATACCCAATCCTCAAAGGGGGAGTATTCCCCCCAGGCATGGTGGTCAAAAGAATGATGATAAGTAAGAAACGCACATGAGACATAGAGTTCACACACCGGTGGAAGGTGGAACACCTTGGAAAGGAAATATGATGAACGCCGGGTACTAACTCTGAATTTTGTATAGCCTCTAATCTTTTGTAAACTGTGGGGTCATTCACATGCCTGCGCAAGCTCCAAAATTTCAGAGCATCACTTTTGCGACTTAACAGCTGATATCCCAAAATGATAAACGTTTATTTTTCCTATGAGATACCCGCCACAATATGAACACAAGGCAAATCTGTAATAGTCGAGTAAAAGGTTTCGCAACCGAGGTTGGAACAAGCTTCAAACCAGCAACCTAACACTCTAGTAAAAGGTTTCACAACCAAGGTTGAAACAAGCTTCTAACCAGTAGCCTAACCACTTGAGTAAAAGATTCTGCAACCAAGGTTGAAACAAGCTTCTAACCAGCGACCTAACACTCACTTAGAATGATTCGCCTTATTTGCTCGATAGCCACGACTAAGACAAGCCTTTAGCCAGCGTCCAAGTAAAAAGGTCTGTGACCAAAAAGAGCAGACAACCACCTTGCTTAGCGACCTAACACTTGGCCATGACTAGAACGAGTTTTTAGTCAAGTTCAAGTAAAAAGGTCTGCGACCAAAGCTCGGACAAGCTCCTTAATTAGCGACCTAACACTTGGAGGCAAGTTGCTCGCAGTTCTAGCTAGAGCAAATCACAGCAAGCTGCCGGTCAAACGAGCCCACACTTAGACAAACCCTTAATCAATTGTGCCACCATGTATGCAACCTGAGACTAGAACAAGCTTTTTAAGGGCGCTCTAACACTCAATGTAAACCACATTTCAAGCTTTGAACAAACTGGCAAAAGCGAGGATAAGCTCTCCGTTAAACAAGAGTAACCAACAGTAAGTTCTTTTCACACAATATAAACTAGCAAACACTTGGAAAAACTTTCATTTCATTTGTCAAAAATTACAACTGGCAAGAGAAACTGGGATGCAACAACGTTAAGCATGGCCCTCAGAGGAGGAGACCACATTCTCCCCAGCCAGAGCAGTGCCTCGACTTCCCAGCTAGAATGGCAGCCTCTGCATGATCCCTACTGGTAGCAGGAGTCTTGACCCCTTCCCTGAAAAGAGCCAGCAGCTCGGTTCCATCCCTAGCAAGATCAGGAGCTTCTAACTGAGATATAATCTCAACTCCTCCTCTTCTTATCAAAATTCATATAGCCGCACTCTTCTTTTAGTTTGGCAACCTGCTCTTTGAGGAAGGTGGCTAAGTCACACTCAGATCGCTTCCTCTCTGCCTCTCTGAGGATCTCCTTTGCCATCTCATAATAAAGGCTGGTGTTTGCACTCTTGAACTCCTCAGAAGCCTTGTACTTCTCAACCACCTCCTCGTATCCGATGAGCTCGTTGGCGGCAGCCCTTCTCTCAGCCTCTCTTAGGACCTACTCGTGGTTTGACCTTCCCATCACCAACTGAGTTTCTAGGTCTCATACTTCTTCTTCCAAGCCTGTAGCTCTGTCCATAGATCAGCCGACTCCCCCTGGAAACATGAAGTTCTTGCTCTTTCTCCCTAAGAGCCAACTCTACCTCTTCCTTGGCCTTGTTGGCCTCAGTCGCCTGGTCAAAGAGCTATTCCTTTCCTGGATGAAGTGCCCCACACGAGCCATAGCGTGCTCGTCTAAAATATCTGTCTAGGCTTGCATCACCGCGATAGCTTGTAGGATATCTTCCATCGACGAAGCTTTTCCACTTCCTGGACCAACCTCGCGTGACGATGCTCATGGTGTCCGTAACGGACCCAGACATTCCCGGGATACTGGTTGAAAAGGGTTTCCTTGCCAAGTTGAAGTTGAGCAGAGACTTCGGTTTTTTGCCATGAAATTTATCCAGTTTAGCCCAGCGAGCTGGGTCCACTGGAAGATAAAAGTCCACTGGAAGACAATCTCTGCTTGCTCTTTAAACTGCAGAGTCAATAGTCGGCCTCGTTCAACACGTAATAAAAAAGAAAATACAGTTAAATGTCAATTCGCCAGCTCAACAAAAAAGCTCTACTGAAAATGTGCTTACTTGGTTCTATATAGCTCGTAGGAATGCTCGTGTCTTCATCACCTATACTTGGTAGACTCCTCCACTCACCCCCCACCCAAAACCAACTTTCTTTCCATCTAGGGCCAGATTTAGACGCCCCTCTGACCAGGTTCCCCTAGATGTTTAAGGTCCCGGCGTTAGATCGGATGGCTAATTGAAACCATCTTTCCCAGATGGCGAGGCCCTCAACACATAGTATGAGTTGAAGTCCTTCGGGCTTGGGTATCCCCAGCCTTTGCACTACCAGAGAGCGAAGACCCCAATTATGGTCCTCCAGCTCGCAGGCGTAATTTGAGAGGGGGCAACTCCCCAAGACCTTAGTAAGATTGTGATAGGTCGCGGAAGTAGAATGCAAATACCGGCCTCAAACATCCTAGTGCTCACTGCGACGCACTCCCTCGGGAGACAGTGAGCCTGACCCCCTTTATAGGAGACCCAAAGCGCAACACAATCAGAAAAGCAATGGTCCTACCTTATCACGTGCAGATCAGTCTCTTTTGCCTTCGAAGGAATGTGTTTGCACTCCCACAGCCGCTCTTTATCTCAAATCACCGCCACCGAAGGCCTTCCAATGGAACTCACCGCCTCCTCATTATCTTCCTCCTCACTCTCATCATCAGTCCATTCAAACTGGACCTTTGACACCGGTTCTGGAACTGGCCCCACCGTCTCCTCATCAGTAGACTGTTCTACGTTCACCACTACCTTTTCTCCTACACCACTCACTGGAAGAAAACTCTCTCCTCCCTCCACTTCACGAAATCCCCTCGGATTCTAAAAACCAATCAAGGGTTCTGATGGGTCTGCAAAAAAATCCCCCATAAAATAGAAAGAAAAAACGGTTACCTTTGCGCTAAGATCACCACGGAGCCTTCAAAAACATTGGTAAAGGTTCAAAAGTGAAAAGGAAGCCGAAAAAAACCGGCAACAGAAATCTCCTAAAAACTGATTGTGGAGTAAGCGCAAGTGAAGGGGAAACGATATGGCGAGAAAGGGATATAAATAGGGGTTGGGGAAGATATAAGGATGGCGGCAGCGTATGGCATTAAGAAATGAAGGGGCATCAATTAGATTAATGATCACTCCTTTATGTCCCTGGAACACGCCTTTCCAATGGATGGTTGACACGTGGCAGAGTGTACCATTCCAACATTTTCGAAACTTCAAAAGTCAGATTTCAAGAGGCAAAAGTTCAAAGAAAATAGCTAGCAAACCTTCAAGGTTGCTAACCCTGAGCACTAGGAACAGTGACTTTGAGAGGGTATTTTGTAGCCATCAGGCCGTAAAAGTTCAAAGATCAACGAAGATCAATGGTTATTGGGCTTTGGAAATAGGTCCCGAGCGCCTCACCTAATTCGATGACCTGGCGACCTAAAAAACCAAAAGATCTAGAGATCTTTTCCCGTGACCTAAAAAAGGAATCTTTGCTCCAGTGCCCCCGCAGCTAAGGACGTCTGGGTGCTATGACGACGAACTGATAGTGCCTCAATCTAACTCCATGACCTAGCAAGCTTGCCACCTAAGGAGCAGCTTGGAAACCCACGTGGGAAATCTTATCACTTACAGTTGATGGGACTCCAGCATTAAATGTGAAGCGGTGGTTACATATCCCATGCATGGCTTAGGCAGCCATTAGTCAAAAGTGAAGGGTTAATCTCAGCTGATTTGACCATTGCGTCATTTTTGTAGGTCCGGCGATAAATGCATGCAATCATTATTCTCATGCAAATAGTAAGTTTACACTATAATAAAGACGAATGAAACTGAGAAAGAGGAACACCCAAAAAATCTTTTTGAAACTGAGAAAGAGGAACACCCAAAAAATCTTTTTCTTCTTGTATTTGGCATATTTACTATCTTCTATTTATTACAAACATTCATTACTTTTACACATTAACTGCACAAATCAATTCAAATACGATTTTCCCTTGAATACAAATCATGTTTGTTGAGTCGAAGGCTGAATTTGACGTCAACAAAGTCTAACTTCTACTTTTCTCCAACTCCAGTAACCCTGATTTGCTGAGTAAGCTAGCCATCTTATTATCTCTTCTCATGGCCTCAATTGTGATTGCCCAACCTTCAAAGCTCACTTATCCATTATAAGTGTGATCAAATCAATGTTTCACTTCTCATATTGTGCAAATATAGGAACTTTCAAAATAAAGTTAACAGTAAAGGAATACAAGGTAAAACTAAAATAAACAAGCTTCACAAGGTAACTTATCTAAAATGCTGGTTATATTTACATCACCGCTTATACTAAGCACCACACTATTTCAAAATTAGGTGGCTATATTACCACTACGAAACCTTGTTGTGACACCACATTTTTAATAAATTTTTATTTATCTAACTTGACATAAATAAAATGACCATAGTAACCTTTTTTTACTTGTTTTACTTCTTTCTTCTCCATTTTTTATGGTGCATCACTGTCTTCTGACTTGAATAGGTTTTCTTTCCATCATGAATACATACGTTATCCATTAAAAGACTAAATAAAATTTGTTCCCCCCAAAAAAATATTTATTCTCAAAAAAATAAATGAAATAAAAGATGTTCAACTTGGGTTATATTAATATGATATATTATATTAAATTTGAGTTAAATTAAGGAGAATGGATGAGATCGGAAGAGCATTCTCCTAATTTTGAAATATACATAATAATTCATACGAGAGAGTGGAAATCTTATGTTTTCTCTTACGTGAACCAAAAGAAAAAAAGCAAAAAAAAAAAAAAGAAAATAGACAAATTAGAGAAAGCAAGTCAAATTCGGTGTTTCTTTTTGTCCCATGAATTTTCCTCATTGACAGAGAATTGATGCAATTAAAGTTTTTGCAAAGATGAGATGTTTATTATAATTGCAAATATTAAGCCCATGGGAGAATCCTCATGTCCGCTGGAGAAGTTAATTTGGTGAATTGGGTGAGAAGAATGTTGGTAGACTGGCGAGAGAAAGAGGGTATATTTTATGGTGTACATTGAACACTATTTTATGAAGTCCAACGTATTATGTGGCAAGTATCTATTGGACACATTGGAAGATAATAACTCAATTCCCCTCCAATGTGTCCAATAAACACCTGCTACATAATACATTAGACTCCATAAATGGTGTTCAATGGACACTATAGAAAAATTGAGAGAAAGGGGTATTCCTTAAAGGTTGGCTACACCACAAAACATTTAGGGTGTGTTTGATTGTCATAACGTTTTATAAAAAATGCTAGTTTTCCATATAAATTCTCACTTTCGTATTGTTTGATTAGATTTTTTCCGTGGAAAATATTTTCCCGCTTTAGATCGGAAGAGCACACGTTCCAGGTATACACGGAAAATATTTTCCTTAGGGGGACCTAGGTAATTTGTTTTCCAGGGAATTGAAATTCCATATTTTTTAAAATATTAGATTATTTTTTAACTAATAAAATATAAAAAATTGAAAAATACGCACATAAATTGAGAATTTCTCATTTTCTCTCTTTTTTCTTTTTTTGGGATTTTATGTAACTTGTCAATTCTTACCAATATTAACGAATATAAGATCTTATCATCATTTCAATTTTTCTAATTATGAATCGTTATTGTAGTTTATAACTTTGTTTCATCCCGTATTCATTCACAAATCACTCATAGAATCTTGCAATCTCTTCTACTTATTAAGTACATTCTGGGATAGTTGCTGACCTCAAAATTATTCATTGAATCATGAGTGGTAAACAGTCTCACATGATTATAATCGTCAGAAAGTATGACTCTATGTACCCTATCTTCATAATCATTCTCAAATGTTCTTATTATATCGTCACTGCCCATGAAAAAAATCATACAAAACAAAAGCTTGACATTAATCATCTTTTTTTATTCATCGTGGTTTGATTTTGTCTCAAATATAAACATATATTTAGCTCAAAATCAGAGCTCAAGTAATTTTGACAAATAAAAAAAATGGCAAATAAAAAAATACATGACAAAATGTACAATTTGCATATAAAACTTGATAATTTTTATAAAAAAATAATGACTATCAAATAATAAAATTTAGTAAAAAAAGATTGTTTTCATAAAAAATAACATCTATCAAATACCAAAAGATAGAAAACAAGAACTATTTTTAGGTGGAAAATTAAGTCAATCAAATACTTGTAATTGATATTTTTCATGAAAATTAATTCTAGGGAATTGAATTACCTAGAATTCATTTTCTTTTCATACATTTTCCATGCTTCGAATCAAATAGTACCTTAAGGTTTATTCTATTTTATTTTATTTTATTTTTTATTTGAAAGGGATTAGGGTTATAAATGTCAACTTAAAATGGTGTGTTTATAAAAATATGTCTTTCATTTAGGGTGTGGATATAATGTGGTGTAATTAACAAAAAATGTGGTGGTAATATAATTACCCTTTAAAAAATTTTTTTATTTACTAAAAAGATCGTAGAGTACATGAATTAAATAACCACTTTTATATACACTTATATTTATTATTGTTAGGGAAATTGTGAGATTTGTGTGATATTTGAATAACGTAAAAGTAAATTAAATCAAACAAAGCATTTCAATCAAATGAGACATTAGAAATAGTAGAGAAAAAGTTAGAATGACTGGCCTAAGAGAATCGTGTCAAGAACACTATCCTAAAGTCGTGTTGGCCTCTCTTCATATGGGTATTATCAGCGTGACAGGGCTCCAAGATAAAACCCCTAGCTCTCAGCCAATACTTTGTCCAGAAGCACAATCACAGAGAGTGGAGAATAAGCCTCTATCATATTGCCAAAATAGTATAAAGTAGGCAGGATATATGAGAAATCTTTTCTAGTCTTTTGTGTGTCATTCTCAAATGAGAATAAGCCCCTTTTAAAGCTGCTAGATTATAACCCCTCCCCCTCCCCCTCCCCCACCCACATGAATACCATAATGGTAGAGTTAATTCATGTATAATGAGGTTACAACATAATAAAACTTGAAACTGAAAAATAAAAAAAAATAAAACATGAAATTAAAACCAATGAATGTTTAAAAGTTTCAAATTAAAACATAAGTTACAACAATCCCCCTCAAACTTTAAAACATTCAAAATAAAAATAATATATAGAGTGGCAATGCTATACTGTGTAATAGGCGTAGGTGTCCTGCCACTTGAACCTTGCTTAGTGATGACAACTTCCATTTGAGAGAACCATAATGGACTAAAGCCTTGAATTAGGTCTCTTGGCCAAACATCAATTGCCCCACACACAATATCGATTTAGGCTTAAGTTCTTAGCAGGTAGCGCTATTAAAGGCCATGTGTTCTTATCTTGATTCTAATAAGAGTCTCTAGGGAATAGCCCAATCTCATAATCATGGCCTTATGGCAACCCTTACATAGGTGAGTCCTCCAAGGACACGTGTGACCCACACCCTTTGAGATTTCTCGCCCTCGTAACTCATTCAAGGTTGAACCCTTCCTAACATCATAATTTTAGCACTATCACCATAGGAATGAGCAAAAATAATATAGTACTATCAGTCATGCATTTCATGTTGTTTCTACTATATTGAAACTTCTTTATGGGATCTCCAATCACGAAGGTTGGATTACTTCTAGAGGTGACTTCCTTGTGGGCTTACTCATCCCCCTTGATGATAAATGTGTCCTTTCAAACATTTTCCCGATATCAACATTCTATGAATTTTATGATTATAGATATAATAAATTCTTGTGCTTTATGTTATTAGGATAACAATAATATGTCATATACAAAGTGCAACTTCTCATGCCAAAAATTAATACCCCCACACTTTTAAGAATTTCTAGGTTAGTAGAATTTTCTCAATAATAAGATTGCCTTTGATAATATTATGAAAATTTTTGATAATATCATGAAAAGTTAGCACTCTTATATAGTTTTAGTTTCATTACTTGGTTGAAACTGTTCCTCTAAACCTTATTCAATTCTTAAAGAATGATGCACTTGATATAAAGTTCTTTGTGTATGTCTTTAGACTTTAGCTAAGTTCAAACAAGAAGGTCAGAGAGGTTGAAGTTTATCCATCATGCATCTTAAAGTATTCACTAAATTAGGACCCTTTCTCTTTTACATAGTAAACCTTGAAATTCACGTAGTTATTTATTATAGGCATCCACCTATCAATAGAGCATCATTTATCCCCTACCTGGCCTCTAAAAGTTTACCAAGGTCCTTTAGCACTAGTGATATTTTGTCAAATATCACCTAGTCTATGGGAAATAGTTCTTAGGATTCAATTATGACAATGGAATTCAAATTGTTCTAATTTATTATAGAGTTAACCTCATTCGTTTTTGCCATTGTTAAACTTTTCGCATTAAATTTTAAGGTTTAACACTATTAATATCATCATGAGAAACTGTCACGTCCCCGCTAGTTTTACAATATTTCTGAATATCTTATATTAATTTACAAGTACCATAGTGAAAGCTTCAATTTTCGCAATGGGGATGGGACGTACAAAACAATCCAATTGATCTTATCTTATAGAATTTATCATATAAAGCTAATTATATAAGCTAACAAATTGTTAAACTTTCAAGAAGACATTGAAGCTAGATTATCCAATAAAATATAAAAAACACAAGAAGTTGTATTGATAGATATATTTCATTGATTACCAAGGTGCGCCAAATCATTAGAAAAATTTTACAATGAAAAGTAGAATTCAAATAAATATAAAGATTATATCTCACTATTGTCTTATATGTTATAAGATGTAAAAACATATATATTATAGAGGTTGGCATAAAAGTATTAAATTCATGGTAGCTTCGAAGACAGGTTTACACCACATGCACAACTCTACTCCCGTTCGCGAGCACAATCCAACTCCTAGCTTGCCTTGTTTTTCAAATGTTATAGCTCCAATATCTACAAAAATTGTAATAAGTGGGGAGTGGGTACAACGTACTCAGTGAATAACACAATCATTTAATTCACCTTTCGTTTGTAAAACTCATTTCCAAGAGAAACCATTGTATGTTCAAAGCTTTTCAGTGCACAAAAGAGTTCTATCACTAGTTAAACTACTATCTGTTGTGCGCACCAGATTCATATCAATTCAATTTAGCGGATCCACAATGAACCCCGGTAGACCCATACCGAAATTCCAATTCAAAGCAAACACCACACTAATCTTCCCTATCCCTGGATCATTGAATAGGTTATAGTGTAGAAAACAATTCAGAATGGCTAAGACCATACAGTAAGGCCATACAATCACAAAGAAATTCAAAACGGGTAGAGCATTAACTATGGATACAAATGCAATAAACCAATCTTTCTTCCAATAACAATGCATCAAAATCCATGTTTGTCTCATTAAAATCATCAATCAAATATACACTTATCTTATCAAAACTTTATACATGTAGAAAAGGAATCAAAGTATTATGTTACTCACCTTAAATATTTTTCGAATAATCTATATGAAAAAGTATCCTTAAAGCCTTGATATTCCTCAATTAAAGCTATTTTTCAAGTTATAATCCTTCTATATATGGTAAGGGACCCTTTTCAAAGGACAAATAGGTATTTTGGTGGGTTTTTATTGGTTTTCTCCTTCCCTTGG